>CANNZV010002437.1:103574-191456 GCA_947561585.1 Caprella mutica
GGGTAACATATGGTACAGATATGAGTAACATATGGTACAGATATGGGTAACATATGGTACTGATATGGGTAACACATGGTACTGATATGGGTAACATATGGTACTGATATGAGTAACATATGGTACAGATATGGGTAACATGTGGTACTGATATGGGTAACATATGGTATTGATATGGGTAACATATGGTACTGATATGGGTAACATATGGTACAGATATGGGTAACATATGGTACTGATATGGGTAACATATGGTACTGATATGAGTAACATATGGTACAGATATGGGTAACATGTGGTACTGATATGGGTAACATATGGTATTGATATGGGTAACATATGGTACTGATATGGGTAACATATGGTACAGATATGGGTAACATATGGTACTGATATGGGTAACACATGGTACTGATATGGTTAACATATGGTACTGATATGGGTAACATATGGTACTGATATGGGTAACATATGGTACTGATATGAGTAACATATGGTACAGATATGGGTAACATGTGGTACTGATATGGGTAACATATGGTATTGATATGGGTAACATATGGTACTGATATGGGTAACATATGGTACAGATATGGGTAACATATGGTACTGATATGGGTAACATATGGTACAGATATGGGTAACATATGGTACTGATATGGGTTACATATGGTACTGATATGGATAATATATGGTATTGATATGGGTAACATATGGTACAGATATGTGTTGCACATGGTACTGTTATGTGGTTTTGTTATGGTTAACATGTGTATTCCATATGTTATACATGTGGCAAAACCACATGTATAACATATCGTCCAAGGTTCCAAAAATCAACATTGTAACCACATTGTTATAATGTGGACATAACCACATGGAATACATGTGGAAATGTTTGCAGGGTTATACTCTATATACGTCAAACTTCACTAGTACGGTATCTGTTATTGAATTTAAATTATATTCGAATGCAAGTAGGTATTATGGATACATATATTCTGATTAAAGAATAAATAAAAATCTCTCAAAAACCAAAATAAGAAATTATCTATATATATAATACGCTACATCTGTTTGTGTGATGTGTGTGTGTGTGTCTGTCTGTGTGTTACTTGGAGCAATATTACTCACAAAAGGTTAGACCTAGAGACTTGAAAATTTACCACTTTTTAGAAAGTCGTGTTGAATTTAACGTGTTAAAAGGATTTTTCGAAATTCGAACGGGTTTTTGAATTATTAACACTTGATTTGTAATTGGATACATAGGAATTAATTCGACATACTTCCCAGGATATTTTCAGAGACTATCCAACAGAATGGGCTGAAATTTTCTGAAATTACAGCTAAACTTTTTGCCATGAGCAGTATTTCTAACGCGGCGTTGAGAAACGCAAGTGTGAAGGGGGCCTAAGATTAAACTGCTGGAATAAGAAAATCTCCCGACATGTTGGGCCTCTTTACACTTTCAATAAATTGAAGTGGTCGATATACATATGTATGTAATAAAATCGAACTGATTTTCACTAGTTTCACAAACAGTTTGATGAAGTATTTTACAATGTGTACGGGGTATTAGACAAACAGTTTGATGAAGTGTTCGACAGTGTGTACGGGGCATTAAACTAACGGTTTGACAAAGTGTTTGTTCACAGTGTACGGGGCATTATACAGACAGTTTGACGAAGTGTTTGACAGTGTGTACGGGGCATTAGACAAACAGTCTAACGAAGTGTTTGACAGTGTGTACGGGGCATTAGACAAACAGTCTAACGAAGTGTTTGACAGTGTGTACGGGGCATTAGACAAACAGTTTGACAAAGTGTTTGACAGTGTGTACGGGGCATTAGACAAACAGTTTGACGAAGTGTTTGATAGTGTGTACGGGGTATTAGACAAACAGTTTGACGAAGTGTTTGACAGTGTGTACGGGGCATTAGACAAACAGTTTGACGAAGTGTCTGACAGTGTGTACGGGGCATTAGACAAAAAGTTTGACGAAGTGTTTGACAGTGTGTACGGGGCATTAGACAAACAGTTTGACAAAGTGTTTGACAGTGTGTATTGGGCATTAGACAAACAGTTTGACAAAGTGTTTGACAGTGTGTACGGGGCATTAGACAAACAGTTTGACAAAGTGTTTGATAGTGTGTACGGGGCATTAGACATACAGTTAGTGTTTGACAGTGTGTACGGGGCATTATACAAACAGTTTGACGGAGTGTTTGACAGTGTATACGGGGGTATTAGACAAACAGTTTGACAAAGTGTTTGACAGTGTGTACGGGGCATTAGACAAACAGTTTGACGAAGTGTTTGACAGTGTGTACGGGGTATTAGACAAACAGTTTGACGGAGTGTTTGACAGTGTGTACGGGGTATTAGACAAACAGTTTGACGGAGTGTTTGACAGTGTGTACGGGGCATTATACAAACAGTTTGACGGAGTGTTTGACAGTGTGTACGGGGCATTAGACAAACAGTTTGACAATGCAGGCACACCGAACTTATCATAGATATCGAAAAATCAGTTCAAAATAGTATGAGGGGGTATTTCATCTTATTTTCTATAATTCCCACTCCCCCGGGGTGGAAATTTTTAATAACCGTGCCAAATTATATCATTGTAATGAATGATGGAACAAAAAAAAAACACAAAACAATCCACCTTGATGTACAATTCTCTAGTCAACTTACTTTCAAGTTTGTCCAATTCCTATCATTGTTATTTCAAAATGATGGCACTATAAAATTGCTGTTAGTCAATTCAATTTAACTATTATAATCACCTTTCAATAATCATCAAAATATAGTCTTTCCCAATTAACCTTAATAAGTTGTATCTACTCATCTGACAGCAATAGAGATGATAAGAAAGAATTAGATTCCTAGAAAGAATTACTAATAGCGATTTGCTCTTCCAAGAACAATTTACTCTATCTCTTAGTAATAAGTAGCTTTATAATACTAAATAACACTTTCAAGAACAGTTTACTCTGTCTTTTAGTAATAAGTAGCTTTATAATACTAAATAACACTTTCAAGAACAGTTTACTCTGTCTCTTAGTAATAAGTAGCTTTATAATACTAAATAACACTTTCAAGAACAGTTTACTCTGTCTCTTAGTAATAAGTAGCTTTATAATACTAAATAACACTTTCAAGAACAGTAAACTCTGTCTCTTAGTAATAAGTAGCTTTATAATACTAAATAACAC
The DNA here is from genome assembly GCA_947561585.1 of Caprella mutica. NCBI lineage: Eukaryota > Metazoa > Arthropoda > Malacostraca > Amphipoda > Caprellidae > Caprella > Caprella mutica. The sequence continues at coordinate 106,793 of CANNZV010002437.1, forward strand.
TTTCAAGAACAGTAAACTCTGTCTCTCATCCCTAATGAGTTAGACGTGTTTTTTCTAAGCACATCCTTTTAAATTACTTCATATCTCTCATGTTATTCCTACAAAATTACCGGCCTTTCTTGACTTGGTTGCTACATAAATATAATATATATTTTTGTATCTAAAAGTTTCAAAATATTTACGTATCGGCGTAAATCGGGGTAAAACACGTAAACTAGAAAATTAATTGTATTACACGGTGACGTGTGGCAACGTAGAAGTTCAGCTAGTTACTCACTCAACACGCTACAGTCCACGTTTTGATGGAGAACAGACACATGCGCGAGCCGTGATTGTGTCAGACTAAACACAATAACAGCTCTTCCTTCTCTTTCAGTTGCCATTGTCTTATATACATACGTATCTATTTCTCTTTCTATGTTCAATATTTTTACTTTAGCTATATTTTTCTTGTCCATGATAATCAATTTTATCCGTTTTTACGGTAATTTTTGTTATTGGGTAAGGAGAAACGCTAAAGATTACTCTGAAAAACTCAAAAGAGATATCAAGAAAAATGATGACTACTATGAAACTCTCAACATAAACGGCCGTTACGTTGTTTGTTGTATCTGCTAGTTTGTTGTACTGCACACTTCATGATTATTTAATGATCTGGCATGGGTTTCGAGGGAAGGCACATCCCCCTGATGACATACATTAGTATTCGATTTCATAATATATAAAAGGAAGTTATTTTAGGGCCGGTTAAAGGGGTTAAAAACGCATGGCACATTCTCGAGATCGTGCAAATCAGCCAATAGGGCGGAAAAATTCATAGCTACTTATTTTAGCTATGCATGACTCATTTTATTTGTATTGTGAATTATTTTCACATTGTATAAATCATTATTTCTCTTCTTTTATTATTTCCATTTAATGCAAATGTTAAAGCTTAAAACTACTAACAATATTTGTGTACGAAATATGTACCATTGTACATTCACTGTACTAGTGAATGTACCAATTACTCAGTACCTATCCCCTTCATTCCAATTACTCAGTACCTATCCCCTTCATTCCAATTACTCAGTACCTATCCCCTTCATTCCAATTACTCAGTACCTATCCCCTTCATTCCAATTACTCAGTACCTATCCCCTTCATTCCAATTACTCAGTACCTATCCCCTTCATTCCAATTACTCAGTACCTATCCCCTTCATTCCAATTACTCAGTACCTATCCCCTTCATTTAGAATACGAAAAGAAAATGTTAAAGGCACTGAAATTCCATCTTTCGGCATCAAAAACTCAATATGTGCCCAAACCTGGTTTGGTATAGACACTTAAAACACATAGTCAAACCTTCTTTACATCTTGAGAGTCAAACTCATTAGGGTTAATAATGTGTTGTATTGCAATACTAAATAACAGTACAGTACACTCTATCTCCTAGTAATGTGTATTATATCAATACTAAATAACACTCAAGTACAGTACACTCTATCTCCTAGTAATGTGTAGTATTATAATCTATCTATACTAATATTTTCCTTCGTGTGTTTATTTATTTATTCATATATATATTTGGTGTCCGCTTTTACACAAAGGGTATTAAGCATGAAGAATGTAACTATTATACGCACGGGAATATATTGACTTGATATTTAATTTCCCCTAATTTTATTCAATTTTTAAATGTATTTAACTATAAAATAAATTAGATTTTGGAGAAAATTTAATTTTAGTTGAAATTATTAAAAGTAATCTAAAAATGGGAAATAAATTAGTATTGATGATGACCTGTTATTTTCAATGGGAAATTACACTAGTACTAAATAACACCTTCAAAACAGTACACTCTGTCTCTCACTAATGTGTATCACATCAGTACTAAATAATACCTTCAAAACAGTACACTCTGTCTCTCACTAATGTGTATCACATCAATACTAAATAACACCTTCAAAACAGTACACTCTGTCTCTCACTAATGTGTATCACATCAATACTAAATAATACCTTCAAAACAGTACACTCTGTCTCTCACTAATGTGTATCACATCAATACTAAATAATACCTTCAAAACAGTACACTCTGTCTCTCACTAATGTGTATCACATCAATACTAAATAACACCTTCAAAACAGTACACTCTGTCTCTCACTAATGTGTATCACATCAATACTAAATAATACCTTCAAAACAGTACACTCTGTCTCTCACTAATGTGTATCACATCAATACTAAATAACACCTTCAAAACAGTACACTCTGTCTCTCACTAATGTGTATCACATCAATACTAAATAACACCTTCAAAACAGTACACTCTGTCTCTCACTAATGTGTATCACATCAATACTAAATAACACCTTCAAAACAGTACACTCTGTCTCTCACTAATGTGTATCACATCAATACTAAATAACACCTTCAAAACAATACACTCTGTCTCTCACTAATGTGTATCACATCAATACTAAATAACACCTTCAAAACAGTACACTCTGTCTCTCACTAATGTGTATCACATCAATACTAAATATCACCTTCAAAACAGTACACTCTGTCTCTCACTAATGTGTATCACATCAATACTAAATAACACCTTCAAAACAGTACACTCTGTCTCTCACTAATGTGTATCACATCAATACTAAATAATACCTTCAAAACAGTACACTCTGTCTCTCACTAATGTGTATCACATCAATACTAAATAACACCTTCAAAACAGTACACTCTGTCTCTCACTAATGTGTATCACATCAATACTAAATAACACCTTCAAAACAGTACACTCTGTCTCTCACTAATGTGTATCACATCAATACTAAATAACACCTTCAAAACAGTACACTCTGTCTCTCACTAATGTGTATCACATCAATACTAAATAACACCTTCAAAACAGTACACTCTGTCTCTCACTAATGTGTATCACATCAATACTAAATAACACCTTCAAAACAGTACACTCTGTCTCTCACTAATGTGTATCACATCAATACTAAATAACACCTTCAAAACAGTACACTCTGTCTCTCACTAATGTGTATCACATCAATACTAAATAACACCTTCAAAACAGTACACTCTGTCTCTCACTAATGTGTATCACATCAATACTAAATATCACCTTCAAAACAGTACACTCTGTCTCTCACTAATGTGTATCACATCAATACTAAATAACACCTTCAAAACAGTACACTCTGTCTCTCACTAATGTGTATCACATCAATACTAAATAATACCTTCAAAACACTCTATCAAACCAAATGATGTGTATGATACTGTGTAGCATTATAATACTAACTAAATGACGGGCACTAGTAGAGCGCATGCCTTCACCGCTGCTTATAAATGACATTGACCATTCAATAATACTCGAATTATAAATGACCTTGATTTGTTCTCTCCCAAAATTTAACCAGATGGTTCCTGGACATTGACCAATCGTCCTACCGAATTTCAGGAAAATTTGGTTGAATATTTTTTGAGTTATGCGAGTAACATGATTGCAAATAAATAAATACCAGCAAAACATAACCTTCCACAATTTGTAGAGGTAATAAACAATTTCAAGAACTTTTAAAATATAAAATTTTAATTACTTTATTGCAATATGTGCCTTATTTATTGCCTCTTCCTTTTCCTCTTTCTATTGTATAAGCTTCATGAATGTAAATAGAGACGTTTACAATAAATAGAGAAAATTTCAATAATTCTTTCTTACTTAATAAATAAATGAATGGAAACCACCATTATTCTGTTTCATTGCAACAATCACACTATTATTTAAATGTTGGTCAAAGAAGTGTAAATAATTTTATAGTCTAGTATAGTTTCAATAATCAATAGTATGATTAATTTTAGTATGGTTTAACATTTGCTTCGGAATTATACGTCATATATCAAAAGGAAATGAAGTACAAGGGACAGGAAGAAGCAGTCAGAAAGGAAAGTGGTTCCATGAACAAATTTACCTACAATCAGTGAGTGACAAGCCATGGATGCAGAAAAGCTACTCCGTGAATAAAGTCACTTACCAAGGAATGTGGCGAAAAGCGACACAAGCACCGGTGACTGCACTCACAGATAGAAGAGGAAAATGAAGAGGGCAAATGAGTGATAACAAAAACTTTTCTAGTCAAAGACATTAAGTAATGATTGTTAATTTTAATACCTCTGATTATAATCTATATCATAATCAGATACTTAGCAAACGAATATAATTAGAAGTAAAAGTAGCCGTTATATCATCTTTACCTGTACTTATTTATAAGGTATGGAATGCTATAAAATGTTGAATGTAACCCATTTCAACCAAAGAAAATTGTTCGTCCTGGAACGAAAAATCTGGTAACGAAACTTCCGGTCACCGAAAATAATATAGTAATTAATCATAAATTTGAAACACTTACAATCTATCAACTTTCGTCGGACACATATGTACTATTGAAATTAGCGTCGATAACGTCAATTATTATGATTTTTTACGCTAAAATACCATCACTATTTACCGTAAAGGACAATAACAGACAATGTGCCGATTGAATATTACCGACTGGGTGATGGTTTAAGTAGAATGTACATACTGTATATTGAGCTAGAGTCATGCAATGCAATGTAGATTACCTTGCTACTTTGCTATCTCTGTTATCTTCACCGCTAAGCTGATAAGACCTCTTCCTGTGCATATCACTAGTTAGTGAGACTAACTTCTCAAGAGGGATGAACTGATAACGCAACATCGGCAAACACAAAGAACATCATTTCATTTAGTCCACTGAGAGGCCTGCTAATTACATTAGGCCTCCTCATCCACTGATATCAGGAAAACGACAGATAGTAAAATCTTCACTTTCTTTTTGAACATAAGTTACCACTATTTTGCATAAATTATGTTATCAATGTAATGAAAATGTTATAAGGAGTGGGATAACAAACTATAGCATTAAACATTAGTTATATAGTGAAATAGTGACCTCTGTATCGGGTCATAACCTGACCTGTTGAGTCATTTTGACCCGTTCTTTTTTCTGTAATCAATGTAATGTGTGAGATACGAATAAACTACCTAAGTTATAAAGAACTTATTTACAAACTACCTAAGTTATAAAGAACTTATTTACAAACTACTTAATCTATAAAGGACTTATTTACAAACTACTTAAGTAATAAAGAACTTATTTACAAACTACTTAATCTATAAAGAACTTATTTACAAACTAACTAAGATATAAAGAACTTATTTACAAACTACCTAAGTTATAAAGAACTTATTTACAAACTACCTAAGATATAAAGAACTTATTTACAAACTACTTAAGTAATAAAGAACTTATTTACAAACTACCTAAGATATAAAGAACTTATTTACAAACTACTTAAGTAATAAAGAACTTATTTACAAACTACCTAAGTTATAAAGAACTTATTTACAAACTACCTAAGTTATAAAGAACTTATTTACAAACTACCTAAGTTATAAAGAACTTATTTACAAACTACTTAATCTATAAAGAACTTATTTACAAACTAACTAAGATATAAAGGACTTATTTACAAACTACTGCTCCCAGGGGCTCTATCCTGAAACTGTCTGTGGTGAATGGAAGAGAAAGGGGGTTGGTGTCAATTGGGCCCGGAACTGTTGTAACTTGGATTATGGATTGCCTTTTTTTTTATTTATACCATGTTTGAATTTTTTTTAAAGCTACTAGCAGTTTTCGAGGATAGCGCTAGAGTTATGCTCTTCAACTACGAGGTTTTATATTTTGTGTTAGGTAGGATCATAGGCTTCATTTACTATCACCTCTTCATTTTCCTCTATCATCGATGAGTGCAGCTACCGGTGCTTGTGTCCCTTTTCGTCACATTCCTTGGTAAGTGACTGCAGTCACGGAGTAGCTTTTCTTCTTCCAAGAGCATTGTCACCGACGGTGGTGACAATAAATCCACTTGCATTTCTGACTACTTCTTCCAGTCCCTTGTTTTTAATTTCCTTTTGACGTCAGCGATATGGCCTTTGGTTCAGAAGCAGACGTTAAACCCCTTCTAAATTAAATTTAAAAACTACTTCAGCTATAGAAGCTACATTGGATAGATGCTACATTGGATAGATGCTACATTGGATAGATGCTACATTAAAAGTAGATAAACAAAGATCGTACCGCAAAAGACAAAAGAATCGAAGAAGAAGTCAAACATTAAATTGGCGTTCATCTTGAGCTACTGCAGTAAACCATTTCTCAAATCAATACGTATTTCTCTCCTGATTTGCAAAATTTCAACGCCACTGTTTGAATGACAAGCTATGGGTGCGTCATCTCACCAATTATTGGTAGTTAGTACTACCTTTATTGCTGGTGGTGATATTGTTTATTGCTGGTGATGATATTGTTTATTGCTGGTGGTGATATTGTTTATTGCTGGTGGTGATATTGTTTATTGCTGGTGATGATATTGTTTATTGCTGGTGATGATATTGTTTATTGCTGGTGGTGATATTGTTTATTGCTGGTGGTGATATTGTTTATTGCTGGTGGTGATATTGTTTATTGCTGGTGGTGATATTGTTTATTGCTGGTGGTGATATTGTTTATTGCTGGTGGTGATATTGTTTATTGCTGGTGGTGATATTGTTTATTGTTGGTGGTGATATTGTTTATTGCTGGTGGTGATATTGTTTATTGCTGGTGGTGATATTGTTTATTGCTGGTGGTGATATTGTTTATTGCTGGTGGTGATATTGTTTATTGCTGGTGGTGATATTGTTTATTGCTGGTGGTGATATTGTTTATTGCTGGTGGTGATATTGTTTATTGCTGGTGGTGATATTGTTTATTGCTGGTGGTGATATTGTTTATTGCTGGTGGTGATATTGTTTATTGCTGGTGGTGATATTGTTTATTGCTGGTGGTGATATTGTTTATTGCTGGTGGTGATATTGTTTATTGCTGGTGGTGATATTGTTTATTGCTGGTGGTGATATTCTTTATTGCTGGTGGTGATATTCTTTATTGCTGGTGGTGATATTGTTTATTGCTGGTGGTGATATTGTTTATTGCTGGTGGTGATATTGTTTATTGCTGGTGGTGATATTCTTTATTGCTGGTGGTGATATTCTTTATTGCTGGTGGTGATATTGTTTATTGCTGGTGGTGATATGTAGAGCCTACAGTTAAAAACTACTGTCACTTACAGTTCAAAATACCAACGAATGATGTGCTAACAGTACCTAGTGTTCTATCTTGTAGATATTGAATTCTGTTTTCAAATAGTAATAGCCTTAAATTGACTTATTGAATCAAATTAATAAATTTTCTTCAAATTTTGTTGAAGTTATAGTTTTTCAATGTAAATTTTTCAAGACAATTGAAAGGAGTTGACATTTATAATTTATAGGTCCTCTCCACTCTAAATGTAAATTTCTCTAGAGATGCTTTAAAGTTGTAGAGCTAAGATTATATAACACTTAAAAGTTACTAGAAAAGAAATTGATCAAGTATTTGCTTCGTAATCAATTAAATACAAGAAATATTCACGTTAAGTCGTCACTGTCTGACTCTCTAAGATTAAATAGAAGAAAAAGTGTATAGCACGAATTTTACATCGTATTGTCGTAAATTTAATGCCAATTAGGTTTTAGGCTAAAGTTTTGTAAGACTTTGTTATTGTTTTGAATTTGTTGGCAATTAATCCTACTTTTTCTTAGCTTCAATTTCGGAAGGTAGAAAAAAATTTCGAGAATAACTTAAATTACATATTATAATAAAGCTATAGAACCAAATTTGTAATGGTTATTAGTTTTATTATCAGTAACCTTTTTTCTAGTGAGTAAGACAATAGAGTGGAGAGGACATTAGCTTGCAAATAAAGAAGTAATAAGTTACATATTTTAAACGGACTGATAACATTTTATTTGCAATGTTACGACCAATCTAATTTAAATATTTTACTATTCCCGAAGATATTGTGCAAAATTATGATATTTCACAATAAAATACGATCCTATTTATTATAATAGAGAATAATAATCAATGTGGCGATTATAATTTGCGACAGGGATGTGAAGCAAACACACCAATAAATTAAACTTATGTAAAGTCTCCTTAAGAAGAGTGTAAAGATTGTGTAGTTAATTAGGGAGATAATTCAAAGTATGGCGAGGCAGTTCCTTATCTTTTAAAATAGAGAGAACGCAGGGGTAATAGATTGCGTTAATTAGTAGTAAACAGGAGTGCTTTATTGCCTCAAACTCTTTGGCTATGTGTTCTGTAGAATGCTTACCCAAAGCCAATGTCGCTGATGCCCAGAAGAATTTAAGTACAAGGGACTCGAATAAACAATCAGAAAGGAAACATACCATCAGTCGGTGTCAACTATCATGGATGCAGGAAAACTACTTCGTGAATACAAAAATGAAGGAATTTGATGAAAAGAGACACAAGCACTGACTGGTGGCTGCACTCACGGATGGAAGAGAAAATTGAAGAGGTGATAGTAAATGAATATTATTAGGTTTATGCAACGTGATCGAAGAATTTTGGAGAATATATTTATTTTATTACCTTCGCAGAATGCGGGAAAGTCATATTTTCATCGGACTTTATTTATTTATTTGAAGCGGACCTTAAAGTATCAAATGCATATTTATTTAACTATAGAAAGAAGAAAAAGTTATATATTAATATCAATCAAATAAGATTGTGATTGAGATCGGTACCTAAAATGCATCGAAGTCACTAAGAAAATGTTTCAATTTTTAAACCGCAGTGTTCTTTTTGTAACTATTATCGAAAATTTGACTTCTTTTTGTAATTTATTATCGGAAGTTTAACATCTTTTTGGGTAAATTCCTAGTTCACGTCCCTATTTCATTTAAGGACGTGAACTAGGAACCTATACAAAACCCCGCCTAGTTCACGTCCCTAAATCAAATAGGGACGTGAACTAGGAATGGGTTAAACTTTCTTTTTTAGTGGTATTTTTTAAATTTGGTTTATATATTAACAAATAAGAGAAATTGTAGTAATTTGCTGAATTTCAATTTCAAATATTCCTTTTTGGTATTATTTCTATATGTAGTCAAGATACTAGATTATATATCAAATAATATTTTTCAGTGCAATGTATTTTAATCAGATAAAAGGTAATTAAATTTAAGAAAAATTAATTTATAAATACTTCCTTCCTAGTTCACGTCCCTAAATGAAATAGGGACGTGAACTAGGAATTCACCTCTTTTTGTGATTTACTATAGCATTTTTGAGTGAGTTAATTTACCCTTTTAGGTGAGTGGTGAGTGTGTGGTGAGAGTGAGTGATGAGTGTGAGTGATTAGTGTGAGTGGTGAGAGTGAGTGATGAGTGTGAGTGGTGAGAGTGAGTGATGAGAGTGAGTGGTGAGAGTGAGTGATGATAGTGAGTGGTGAGAGTGAGTGGTGAGAGTGAGTGGTGATAGTGAGTGATGAGAGTGAGTGGTGATAGTGAGTGGTGAGAGTGAGTGATGAGAGTGAGTGATGATAGTGAGTGATGAGAGTGAGTGATGAAAGTGAGTGATGATAGTGAGTGGTGAGAGTGAGTGATGAAAGTGAGTGATGATAGTGAGTGATGAGAGTGAGTGATGAGAGTGAGCGATGATAGTGAATAGTGAGAGTGAGTGGTGATAGTGAGTGGTGATAGTGAGTGGTGATAGTGAGTGGTGATAGTGAGTGGTGAGAGTGAGTGATGCGAGTGAGTGGTGAGAATGAGTGATGCGAGTGAGTGGTGAGAGTGAGTGGTGATTGTGAGTGGTGAGTATGAGTGGTGAGTGTGAATGGTGAGAGTGAATGGTGAGTGTGAGAGGTGAGTGTGAATGGTGAGTGTGAATGGTGAGTGTGAATGGTGAGTGTGAATGGTGAGTGTGAATGGTGAGTGGTGAGTGTGAATGGTGATTGTGAGTGGTAATTGTGAGTGGTAAGTGTGAGTGGTAAGTGTGAGTGGTAATTGTGAGTGGTGAGTGTGAGAGGTGAGTGTGAGTTGTGAATGTGAATGGTGAATGTGAGTGGTGAGTGTGAGAGGTGAATGTGAATGGTGAGTGTGAGCGTGAGAGGTGAGTGTGAATGGTGAGTGTGAGTGGTGAGCGTGAGAGGTGAGTGTGAATGGTGAGTGTGAGTGGTTTACCTCATTTGAGGACATGTCAAAAATAGGGGAATGTATTTACTTTTTGTGGTTCAATTTAATGTAAAACATATAAATTAATGTCACTGTTAAATTATATCACAGGTAAAGGTGCACTTAATTGCTTCGACTGATAGAGTCTCAGCTATTCTATCCCTTCTGCTGTTTTATCAAATATTAGCAATTAGATATAAAAATGTGGTGTGTATCATAGTTAACTAGCGCTTCGTTATAATTTAGCATCTAATTGCTTATTACTCTCAGGTTCCTGGCAAAGAAAATAGAAGATTTTGCCCATTTTACTTTTATTTCATTTGTACGAAAATCAATATTGTAAAAATATATATAAATACGTACTATTTTGTGTTAAATAACAAGTCTAATCAATCATTTTCCAATATTTTTTTAATTTCAATTATCTATGATAGCACATTTTTCATATTTAATAAAACGACAGAAGGTGAAGAACAGAATGTGAAGAACAGAAGGTGAAGAACAAAAGGTGAAGCTACTCTTCCCCTTACCACTTTTTCAATTAAAGAACTTTTGATGGGTTAACTATTTTTCTGTATTTGATAATTAATCGTCTAATTATACAACATTTATGTATGTAATTTTTTTTTGTTTAAAAAGACAATATTTTTCCTTTAAAAACAAGAGGTAATTAGAAAACATTTTCTAACTATTTTGTGTAGCCGAATAATAATTACTGTTATATTTTTCTTTACAAGATTTGCCAATTTCCACTTTCAACTAATTTAAAAAATATTATAATATTAAATAAAAATTATGGTATAATGAAAAAATAATATATAAAATTTATAATACAATATAAATAATATATTATAAAATAGAGATTATATTATAGTATCAATAATAATTACGAGCATAATACCATAACAAATAGGTTTTTATCTTCCTCCAATCCGAACAGAATTGGAGCGAAATTTTGCTATTTTTAGATCCGTAGAAATTGTTCAACAAACTTCCAATTTTTTTAACAGAATCTGTGTCAGATTTTAAATTTAAGAAACTTTTCAAAGAATGTTGTGTTTGTAAATATAGTTCTTATTTTTTAGTGATTTTAGATTGGTTTTCACAAGTTTTAGCTTTGTCAACCTTTACCTGTGTCTATTTCCTATTCGAATTGTGTGTTTTTTAGTTTACTGTGTACATATTTTATAAGCTTAAATAAAAAATATATATATAATATAGCAATTATAATACGGAAATTATATTATAATAGAAATATATAATGCAATAGAAAATTATTATTAATTACCCTATTGCAATTTATTTTAGATACCATCAGTAGAAGTTGAAATGTTAGTTCACTGATATTTATTTGAGGCTTTTATTCCCTGTGAGCGCAGAGTCGCAGCACACCGTGACACCACCTCTTACTACCGCCACCACTCGCACACTGAGACTCTCAGGTAAACTGAGGTAATTGTGAGCAGAGGACATGCGCGTGAGTGACGCAAATTAGTTCACGTTAGCGCAGACCACAGGCAGTGCATACCTAGATTGTAATTAGCAACAGTGAGTGAAGTGGTTGGTAACAGCACTGCTGCTGTGGGGTAACATACGAGTTATCGGACAGTTACACATCCCATAACAAAAAATATATGATAATCAAAAGAAAAGTTAAATAATTTTTATTCATATATAATCGAAAATGTAGAACTGTGCAATAACTCAGAACTTCCCTAACTTTTTTTGATAGAAGTGAGAGTCTCAATGAATGAAAGCAAGAAGTAAATGTTTGCTACATTGAGTTTCCATCAAATTAGACTGAATAACGTCTCTATGTACCATAGCTACTAGTCATAAATAACTAACGAAAACAAATTATAATTTGTTAATACTAACATATTAACAAATTAACATTAAATCTGCATTTACAAAAATTATTAAATGTACTAACGAAACTTCCCGATGATATGACAGGGTAAACAAGTGAACAATTTGATATGGGACTGCTATTTAATCCCTTGTAGGACGTACTTTATTCATTTTTGTAGGTAGGTATATTACTACATTTGTATATTACTTCATTTTTATATTACCACATTTGTATGTATTACTACATTTGTGTATTACTACATTTGTGTATTACTACATTTGTGTATTACTACATTTGAATATTACTACATTTGTATATTACTACATTTGTGTATTACTACATTTGAATATTACTACATATGTATATTACTACATTTGTATATTACTACATTTGTATATTACTACATTTGTGTATTACTACATTTGTATATTACTACATTTGTGTATTACTACATTTGTATATTACTACATTTGTGTATTACTACATTTGTATATTACTACATTTGTGTATTACTTCATTTGTATATTACTGCATTTGTATATTATTACATTGTATATGACTACATTTGTATATTACTACATTTGTATGTATTACTACTTTTGTGTTAATTAATTATATCTTAGCAGTCGTAGCAGGTGGCGCTGCAGTCACAAACATTTTACAAATAACATCTGTGATCACCATTTTGACAAGAAGTATGGAGTATAGATGATATGAAGTTTTACCATGTCTATCATTTTACCATGTTTATCATTTTACCATGTTTATCATTTTACCATGTTTATCATTTTACCATGTTTATCATTTTACCATGTTTATCATTTACCATGTTTATCCTTTTACCATGTTTATCATTTTACCATGTTTATCATTTTACCATGTTTATCATTTTACCATGTTTATCATTTTACCATGTTTATCATTTTACCATGTTTATCATTTACCATGTTTATCATTTTACCATGTTTATCATTTTACCATGTTTATCATTTTACCATGTTTATCATTTTACCATGTTTATCCTTTTACCATGTTTATCATTTTACCATGTTTATCCTTTTACCATGTTTATCATTTTACCATGTTTATCATTTACCATGTTTATCCTTTTACCATGTTTATCATTTTACCATGTTTATCATTTTACCATGTTTATCCTTTTACCATGTTTATCATTTTACCATGTTTATCATTTTACCATGTTTATCATTTACCATGTTTATCCTTTTACCATGTTTATCATTTTACCATGTTTATCCTTTTACCATGTTTATCATTTTACCATGTTTATCATTTACCATGTTTATCCTTTTACCATGTTTATCATTTTACCATGTTTATCATTTACCATGTTTATCCTTTTACCATGTTTATCCTTTTACCATGTTTATCATTTTACCGCATCTATCATTTTTATCATGTCTATCATTTTACCATGTTTATCATTTACCATGTTTATCATTTTACCATGTCTATCATTTTACCATGTTTATCATTTTACCATGTTTATCATTTACCATGTTTATCATTTTACCATGTTTATCATTTTACCATGTTTATCATTTTACCATGTTTATCATTTTACCATGTTTATCATTTTACCATGTTTATCATTTACCATGTTTATCATTTTACCATGTTTATCATTTACCATGTTTATCATTTTACCATGTTTATCATTTTACCATGTTTATCATTTTACCATGTTTATCATTTTACCATGTTTATCATTTTACCATGTTTATCATTTTACCATGTTTATCATGGTGTCATTATTTTCCTCTTAGACTTAGTGTTATGTAGGCTCGGAAGCTTGATTTACTATCACCTCTTCATTTTCCTCTTCCATCCATTAGTGCAGTCACCGGAGCTTGTGTCCCTTTTCATCACATCTTTGGTTAGTGACTGCATTTGAGGAGTAGCTCTTCTGAATCCATGAGCATTGTCACAGACTGGTGTTAAGTGACTTTGTTCAAAGAGCCACTTTCCTTTATGAGTGCTTCTTCGAGTCTCTTGTACTTTTTCCTTTTGACGTCAAAAGCAGGTCACTGAGTGGTTAGAGCAGACGTTGAATGATATTATCTACACATCATTCATTCCAATTCTTAAGTACAGGTTAAAGAGATAATGATTTACAAGCGATAGTCTATGTGTCATATGCTTTTCCTTATAGATTGTTTATAGTGCGTAGGATATGGTATAGACTCAGTGTGTTGACACCGTAGGAGTTTCTCCCCTTGATAACATCCTTCTCATTACTCCTAATCCTTTCACTTGCTCTATTCCACCTCCTGAATAAAACACTCTGATTAACCTCCTAGAGATGTCATAAATATCTTACGCAGTCTTTTAATGAAAGCCTCGTGTTTAATAAGGAACGAGCGTAAATAATTGTCGATAATCGTATATAGAGGACGCTTATCAGTTAATTCCCCGCAACTTGGAAGTTCCTGTAAGCTAACTAGTGTCCACTCCCTCAACAGTTAACAGAGTGACTAAATACCTCTTGAATGTGATACTGTACAAACTATGACTAATCATTTTGCTCAATGACAATTACTCATGTTATTTCTGCAAAGTGACCAAAATATCTCCAGAGAGGGTCTGCCCCACATGCAGCAATAAGATAAATCGTGAGAAGATGGCAGAGAGCAGTACAGGCCATTCAGGAGACAGACAAATGAACGCTCTAAAAGGTCATACTGCGACTGAAACGAGTAGGTAACGTCCCCGGTGTCATAGCGTGTATTCCTAACCGTAGATAAATCGTGAAAAGTGTTGTGGTCTTTGATGTTAGAGGTGTAAGTACTATCAGAGAAAAGTGTCACTGTGATGATGTACTATCAGAGAAAAGAGTCACTGTGATGATGTACTATCAGAGAAAAGAGTCACTGTGATGATGTACTATCAGAGAAAAGAGTCACTGTGATGATGTACTATCAGAGAAAAGAGTCACTGTGATGATGTACTATCAGAGAAAAGAGTCACTGTGATGATGTACTATCAGAGAAAAGAGTCACTGTGATGATGTGTTATCAGAGAAAAGAGTCACTGTGAAGATGTACTATCAGAGAAAAGAGTCACTATGATGATGTACTATCAGAGAAAAGAGTCACTGTGATGATGTACTATCAGAGAAAAGAGTCACTGTAATGATGTACTGTCAGAGAAAAGAGTCACTGTGATGATGTACTATCAGAGAAAAGAGTCACTGTGATGATGTACTATCAGAGAAAAGAGTCACTGTGATGATGTACTATCAGAGAAAAGAGTCACTATGATGATGTACTATCAGAGAAAAGAGTCATTGTGATGATGTACTATCAGAGAAAAGAGTCACTGTGATGATGTACTATCAGAGAAAAGAGTCACTGTGATGATGTACTATCAGAGAAAAGTGTCACTGTGATGATGTACTATCAGAGAAAAGAGTCACTGTGATGATGTACTATCAGAGAAAAGAGTCACTGTGATGATGTACTATCAGAGAAAAGAGTCACTGTGATGATGTACTATCAGAGAAAAGAGTCACTGTGATGATGTACTATCAGAGAAAAGAGTCACTGTGATGATGTACTATCAGAGAAAAGAGTCACTGTGATGATGTATTATCAGAGAAAAGAGTCACTGTGATGATGTACTATCAGAGAAAAGAGTCACTGTGATGATGTACTATCAGAGAAAAGAGTCACTGTGATGATGTACTATCAGAGAAAAGAGTCATTGTGATGATGTACTATCAGAGTAAAGAGTCACTGTGATGATGTACTATCAGAGAAAAGAGTCACTGTGATGATGTACTATCAGAGAAAAGAGTCACTGTGATGATGTACTATCAGAGAAAAGAGTAACTGTGATGATGTACTATCAGAGAAAAGAGTCACTGTGATGATGTACTATCAGAGAAAAGAGTCACTGTGATGATGTACTATCAGAGAAAAGAGTCACTGTGATGATGTACTATCAGAGAAAAGAGTCACTGTGATGATGTACTATCAGAGAAAAGAGTCACTATGATGATGTACTATCAGAGAAAAGAGTCACTGTGATGATGTACTATCAGAGAAAAGAGTCACTGTGATGATGTACTATCAGAGAAAAGAGTCACTGTGAAGATGTACTATCAGAGAAAAGAGTCACTGTGAAGATGTACTATCAAAGAAAAGAGTCACTGTGATGATGTATTATCAGAGAAAAGAGTCACTGTGATGATGTACTATTAGAGAAAAGAGTCACTGTGAAGATGTACTATCAGAGAAAAGAGTCACTGTGAAGATGTACTATCAGAGAAAAGAGTCACTGTGATGATGTACTATCAGAGAAAAGAGTCACTATGATGATGTACTATCAGAGAAAAGAGTCACTGTGAAGATGTACTATCAGAGAAAAGAGTCACTGTGATGATGTACTATCAGACAAAAGAGTCACTATGATGATGTACTATCAGAGAAAAGAGTCACTGTGATGATGTACTATCAGAGAAAAGAGTCACTGTGATGATGTACTATCAGAGAAAAGAGTCACTGTGATGATGTACTATCAGAGAAAAGAGTCACTGTGATGATGTACTATCAGAGAAAAGAGTCACTGTGATGATGTACTATCAGAGAAAAGAGTCACTGTGATGATGTACTATCAGAGAAAAGAGTCACTGTGATGATGTACTATCAGAGAAAAGAGTCACTATGATGATGTACTATCAGAGAAAAGAGTCACTGTGAAGATGTACTATCAGAGAAAAGAGTCACTGTGATGATGTATTATCAGAGAAAAGAGTCACTGTGATGATGTACTATCAGAGAAAAGAGTCACTGTGAAGATGTACTATCAGAGAAAAGAGTCACTATGATGATGTTCTATCAGAGAAAAGAGTCACTGTGATGATGTACTATCAGAGAAAAGAGTCACTGTGATGATGTACTATCAGAGAAAAGAGTCACTGTGAAGATGTACTATCAGAGAAAAGAGTCACTGTGATGATGTACTATCAGAGAAAAGAGTCACTGTGATGATGTACTATCAGAGAAAAGAGTCACTGTGATGATGTACTATCAGAGAAAAGAGTCACTGTGATGATGTACTATCAGAGAAAAGAGTCACTATGATGATGTACTATCAGAGAAAAGAGTCACTGTGATGATGTACTATCAGAGAAAAGAGTCACTGTGATGATGTACTATCAGAGAAAAGAGTCACTGTGAAGATGTACTATCAGAGAAAAGAGTCACTGTGAAGATGTACTATCAAAGAAAAGAGTCACTGTGATGATGTATTATCAGAGAAAAGAGTCACTGTGATGATGTACTATTAGAGAAAAGAGTCACTGTGAAGATGTACTATCAGAGAAAAGAGTCACTGTGAAGATGTACTATCAGAGAAAAGAGTCACTGTGATGATGTACTATCAGAGAAAAGAGTCACTATGATGATGTACTATCAGAGAAAAGAGTCACTGTGAAGATGTACTATCAGAGAAAAGAGTCACTGTGATGATGTACTATCAGACAAAAGAGTCACTATGATGATGTACTATCAGAGAAAAGAGTCACTGTGATGATGTACTATCAGAGAAAAGAGTCACTGTGATGATGTACTATCAGAGAAAAGAGTCACTGTGATGATGTACTATCAGAGAAAAGAGTCACTGTGATGATGTACTATCAGAGAAAAGAGTCACTGTGATGATGTACTATCAGAGAAAAGAGTCACTGTGATGATGTACTATCAGAGAAAAGAGTCACTGTGATGATGTACTATCAGAGAAAAGAGTCACTATGATGATGTACTATCAGAGAAAAGAGTCACTGTGAAGATGTACTATCAGAGAAAAGAGTCACTGTGATGATGTATTATCAGAGAAAAGAGTCACTGTGATGATGTACTATCAGAGAAAAGAGTCACTGTGAAGATGTACTATCAGAGAAAAGAGTCACTATGATGATGTTCTATCAGAGAAAAGAGTCACTGTGATGATGTACTATCAGAGAAAAGAGTCACTGTGATGATGTACTATCAGAGAAAAGAGTCACTATGATGATGTACTATCAGAGAAAAGAGTCACTGTGAAGATGTACTATCAGAGAAAAAAGTCACTGTGATGATGTACTATCAGAGAAAAGAGTCACTGTGATGATGTACTATCAGAGAAAAGAGTCACTGTGATGATGTACTATCAGAGAAAAGAGTCACTGTGATGATGTACTATCAGAGAAAAGAGTCACTGTGATGATGTACTATCAGAGAAAAGAGTCACTATGATGATGTACTATCAGAGAAAAGAGTCACTGTGAAGATGTACTATCAGAGAAAAGAGTCACTGTGATGATGTATTATCAGAGAAAAGAGTCACTGTGATGATGTACTATCAGAGAAAAGAGTCACTGTGAAGATGTACTATCAGAGAAAAGAGTCACTATGATGATGTTCTATCAGAGAAAAGAGTCACTGTGATGATGTACTATCAGAGAAAAGAGTCACTGTGATGATGTACTATCAGAGAAAAGAGTCACTATGATGATGTACTATCAGAGAAAAGAGTCACTGTGAAGATGTACTATCAGAGAAAAAAGTCACTGTGATGATGTATTATCAGAGAAAAGAGTCACTGTGATGATGTACTATCAGAGAAAAGAGTCACTGTGATGATGTACTATCAGAGAAAAGAGTCACTGTGATGATGTACTATCAGAGAAAAAAGTCACTGTGAAGATGTACTATCAGAGAAAAGAGTCACTATGATGATGTACTATCAGAGAAAAGAGTCACTGTGATGATGTACTATCAGAGAAAAGAGTCACTGTGAAGATGTACTATCAGAGAAAAGAGTCACTGTGATGATGTACTATCAGAGAAAAGAGTCACTGTGAAGATGTACTATCAGAGAAAAGAGTCACTGTGAAGATGTACTATCAGAGAAAAGAGTCACTGTGATGATGTACTATCAGAGAAAAGAGTCACTGTGATGATGTACTATCAGAGAAAAGAGTCACTGTGATGATGTACTATCAGAGAAAAGAGTCACTGTGATGAATATTAAAGGAGGTAAATAATTTTATGATACTGCCAACCCGTTTAGCATATCTAATTTCATAACTGTAATCGGTAGATAAACATTTTTTATGTGTTCGTATGAAATGTTTCGGCTAAAATCACTTTAATAATATCATATATTTATACCTGCCTATTAATGTAATAGTGAAAAATACTAGGAAATATATCCCATATACACTTCAAAATACAAAATAAAACAAATCGTGGACGAAATGTCCTAGACCCCTTTAGAATATGTGTGTTTCTGCTAAATCCTTTGTAACGTGGAGCACTGTCGTATCTTCTTTAATCTAAGTGATGGTCGTCCTTCGCAATTGACCTTTTATAGTTAAGGTAGAATTTGATAACTCTATTATTACTTAGCCCCCAGGGGCTCTATCCTGAAGCTGTCTGTGGTGAATGGGAGAGAAGGGGGTGGCGTCCCTTGGGCCCCGAACTGTTTTAATTTGGATCATGGATTGTCTTTTTTTCATTTTTACCATGTTTATCATTTTTTTAACGCTACTTGCAGTTTTAGAGGATAGCGCTAGGGTTATGCTCTTCAACTACGAGGTCTTAGATTTTGTGTTAGGTTGATTCGTAGGCTTCATTTACTGTCACCTCTTCATTTTCCTCTTCCATCCGTGAGTGCATCCACTGGTGCTTGTGTCCCGTTTCGTCACATTCCTTGGTAAGTGACTGCATTCACGGAGTAGCTTTTCTGCATCCATGAGCATTGTCACTGACGGTGGTAAGTGACTTTGTTCATGGAGCCACTTTCCTATCTGACTGCTTCTTCTAGTCCCTTGTACTTAATTTCCTTTTGACGTCAGCAATATGGCCTTTGGTTCCGAAGCAGACGTTAAACCCCTACTAAATTAAATTATTATTACTTAGTAGTTTTAGTTCTCTCCAGAGTCTCTCTATGAAGCGATATCATCAATAATTTGCTTTGAATTGTACATTTAACTAATTATTATAAATTCCACAATTAAGAACTCTGAAAAATACCAACAAAATTCGAATTCCTAACAACATTATCTATTATTTCCTTGAAAAAAATGTGATTTTATTCATAAAATGATATTGGTAAAATATCCAATTTTATGTTTCTATGTTATAATAAAAACACTGAAACTGAAGAATTAACAACGCATGAGTTATTAAAAGATAAGAATCAGATGGTTGTTATTTTGATAGTGTGTTAGTGATGATAAGCATGTGCAATTATAATGCACATCATTACGTAAATCAAAACATTAGAGATATCTTATCACTGATAAATAAACAAATCATATTTATAGTTTTTATTACCAATTACCTCCTTTAATAAAGAGTTATTTATTACCTTTAAGACCTTCCGATTTAATTTTATGGTTAATGGACCCAATTATTTCAATTCTGAAATAGCTGAGTGCTCGTTACGAGGTAGTTTAGAAAAACTGAAGACAGGTTGGACCACAAAAAAATATACCCGAATTTGACTGCCCAGTAAACATTACAATGTTGGGCCAATTCAGAACGAAACCCTGGGATAACGTTGTCATGCCGGTCTCGGTGTATTGGGCCAGCAAGTGCCCGACGTTGGCCCAACTCACTTATGTCCACCAGCCCAGAACAGTATAACCTCGTATAAACGACTTATTGGTACCGGCAATACTTAAGGTTGCCGATGTAATGCATGTATACGGTCAGTGTTATTTTCATATAGGAGGTGTATTAATTAGATTACGCTATATAGAACACGTGATGACAACAGTTACTTCTAACAATATAGTAACTGTCCTAAATTAATACAGATCAAAATATAACAGTTGGCAATTTAAACTCTAATGTATATTATTTTATCTACGCTATTTTAACCAAATAATAATATTTTTATTAAAAATTGAATTGAAAGTACAATTTCCAATATATATAAATATTTCAAACGGTAAAATAGCTTTTCATACTAAATATATGAATTAACTAGCGGCCATGCTCATTTTTATTAAGGAAATAAATATAGTGTTAAATTAATAATTGGAGGGATAACAGGCCTATTTATACTAAATTGTCAGAAACGGCTACAATTTCAAAGATATACTTAATTGAGGGTATTAAATTGGCTATTTGATGTGATGAGAGAGATCGTTCACACCAAACCTCTCTGATTTTCTGTAGAAAACTGCTAATCAGAACCGATAGACCAGTGAAATAAATATACTTGTAAATAGAAAAATCACTCGATTGGTTAATGAATGTTTCCCTTCATTGGGCCAGTGCTGTTTGACAACCGTTGGCCCAATGTCGTTTACCATACATTGGCCCAGTGTGTAATAAAACTGGCGCCGCGCCACTGCCCGTTCGTGCCTTTATTTTGCCAACGTTTGTCGACGTTAGCACGGAAGTGCAATGTTATCAGGGTGCTTATAACTTTAGAACTAATCAATATATTTTAATTCTCTTTGTTGCATTATGTTCAGAAAAGTGTTTTTCATCACTCTAGCAAAAGGCGTTAAATTGGTAATATTTTTCGGATCTCCTCTAGATAAAGCACCCAAAATTCCACATGTAGATAAGGCACCCCAAGTTTCCTCCTGTACGTAGATAAGGCACCCCAGGGATGACTATCAATTATGTTAATATTGTATTACATTTATAGGGAACAATTCTAATGGATTTCAAACACATTTATTTGATGCAATGCTTGTAGATATTTTGAAATTGCTCTGGGAACAGGAAAACTTATTTGTATGTCTCGAAAATAGTAAATATGAATAATAGTACCTATACATTTCAATTTCTATAGATATTCCACACTAATTATAATAATAATCTAACTAATCATTTCTCTGCCTCCCAATGTCTCCGCAAAATAATAAAAAAAAGCATAATAACAATAAAGAATAATCACAATAATGAAAAGAATAATAAGAATAGTGAAAAGAATAACAAACAATAAACCAAAAAATAATAACTTCACTCCGTTACCAGAAGTAAATTAGGAATCCTGTGATGGATGGTATGAGAAAATGACAAACAAATGCGAGGAAACCTTTTACGGTAAATCATGTCCTTCATGCTGCCACTCATGACTCATGCCAATGAGTGGACAAACAGCAACAGTAATTACTGAAAATGATGGTATGGTGACAATTAACAAATTACTGACCATTAGCCTCATCTGAACCGCTCTAAATTCTACCTAATGAAAAGCACAGGAGTGATGTGTCCAGTACTAGAGAGAACTAATGAAAAGCACAGGAGTGATGTGTCCAGTACTAGAGAGAACTAATGAAAAGCACAGGAGTGATGTGTCCACTACTAGAGAGAACTAATGAAAAGCACAGGAGTGATGTGTCCACTACTAGAGAGAACTAATGAAAAGTACTGGAGTGATGTGTCCACTACTAGAGAGAACTAATGAAAATTACAGGAGTGATGTGTCCACTACTAGAGAGAACTAATGAAAATTACAGGAGTGATGTGTCCACTACTAGAGAGAACTAATGAAAAGTACTGGAGTGATGTGTCCACTACTAGAGAGAACTAATGAAAAGCACAGGAGTGATGTGTCCACTACTAGAGAGAACTAATGAAAAGTACTGGAGTGAGGTGTCCACTACTAGAGAGAACTAATGAAAAGTACTGGAGTCACTGATGTGTCCACTACTAGAGAGAACTAATGAAAAGTACTGGAGTGAGGTGTCAAGTAGGTACTAGAGAGAACTAATGAGTGAGTGACATTTTTCTTGCTTCCAACTAACAGAAGTATAAAGTGACCATACGGACCAATGAGTTACCTATCAAATATGACCGACAAATATTGGTTACTTCTCAAATTATCTGGGTTTGTTTTGGACATCAGGTTTGATGCCTGATGATTATTCGGGTTTTTCAAATAGCATTTTCTGAATTTTTCGAATTCAATTTCCTGATCTCTTTTTGTTTAAGCAACATGTAGTTATACCTAAATTATTATTTTGTATTCATGTACTTACAAGTGAATAATATAAATTCTATACGATTTCCATTAAAAAAATTATTTAGTAATAATCTCAGATTGTTTACATTCATTAGCGTTTCTTTGGAATGTTGTTACAGAAAACTTGTAAAGTTTAAGGTCTCCCTCATATCTGAAAAAAAAACTACTTTTTTTTTGCATAAAATGATGTCTTATAGTCACTCGGATAACGTGTTAAAATATTAATTTATAATATTGTAAACAATGCCTGTCAGGTCTGTCAAAAGACCTGACAGCACTGGTATTGAAGGTTTACTTGAATCTCACATCAAATAATTTGTTGAATAGGTACATTAAAAAGAGGACACAACACCCAAACAATACTCTCTAAGCTAATTTATGGAACCAGAATTATATTATTGAAATCTGGATTGTTCGATATTGGTTAGTAATTTAGATTATTAAATTCCTTTATTTTTGTGACCCATTGTCCCTCTCGCTCTTCATTGTTTCATTTTTTGGTATTTGAGTAGTTTCCCTTAAAAGGTGATACTGGTTGTAGAGTGATATATGGTGCACCTAGTTTTCTGAACTGCTGTATCACTTTATTCGGTTTGTTAGAGTTTTGTCTTGAAGTGTTGAACTGTGATCTCGTTACGCTGTTTTTTTTTTCATTTGATTGTTGGGAATTTCGGTAGAGTCGTTTAATCTGTTTATGAATAAACGCCTCGCTGGATTCCAATTGAACAGCTTATGTATGGTTCCAGGATTAGTTGTGTCTTTAGTCATTGAGTTCGGTCTTTGTAAAGGAAACTTTTTTTTAGCCTTGGCAAACTGTGCAGCAGTTTCACACTAACATTATTCTGAACTGCCTAACTGAGTTTGTTGCTGCCTAACTGAGTTTGTTGCTGCCTAACTGAGTTTGTTGCTGCCTAACTGAGTTTGTTGCTGCCTAACTGAGTTTGTTGCTGCCTAACTGAGTTTGTTGCTGCCTAACTGAGTTTGTTGCTGCCTAACTGAGTTTGTTGCTGCCTATCGGAGTTTGTTGCTGCCTATCGGAGTTTGTTGCTGCCTATCGGAGTTTGTTGCTGCCTATCGGAGCTTGTTGCTGCCTATCGGAGCTTGTTGCTGCCTATCGGAGCTTGTTGCTGCCTATCGGAGCTTGTTGCTGCCTATCGGAGCTTGTTCAAGCCTAACTGAGTTTGTTGCTGCTTGTCTGAGGTTGACCAGTTGCTGGCAAATCATTCTATCCGCTCTGAAAGCAGATCACACCATGTAAGTAGAGCCATGCCATGTGTTGTTGCTCAAGGTGGAAATTTAGTGTAATTATAGTTTGATGTTATTTTTAATTTTAGTCTTATTTTTGCCCGAGTTTATCTGGAGTTATTTTTTCTCTCTACAGTTTGTGTAGCAGAGAGGAACTCTTCCTGAACTTATCTTGGTCAGGATTCTACCTGCGCGGGACTTATTTTTGATCAGGAACCTAGGTCAGAGGTCTCCTTTGTCTGGACCAATCTAGATTCTCTAATTTTTCTGGGTTTTGGAATTTCTACTAGATCCTGAAAAATTGACAAGTCCCGAAATTTACCCTTGGTTGTAGTTATCATAGATCCCAGAATCTGGAAACTACTTAATAATCGTACTTTATTTTTGATATCGGACTGATTACTTGATACCTATGTTCTTAGGGTAGTTGACTCTACTTTTTACAGTTATTTCTGTATTCTACTTTTGAACGTCAGATATCCTTATAAATTAACTTGTACCTACCATATTTCTTTAAGGTATAATTATTTGTTTTTGCGCATTATTTAATATTTTCCCATAAATTAATGTAAATTATTAGTATCACTGTGCGGGGTTTTGTATGAGTGTGTGTTTGTTGTGGGTTGCGCACTTATACACCGTTATCTGCCATCGAAAATTCTATAACAGATTAATTTAATTTTTTTTTCCACCAGATTTCTTCTAGAGTGTATTTATTTAGTTTTGTTATAAATAGTTTATTTAGTTTTGTTATAAATAGTTTATTTAGTTTTGTTATTAATAGTTTATTCAGTTTTGTTATTAATAGTAGATGCATATAAGAACCAATTACCTATTTGTTTTATTTACCATTGATGAGACCTATTTCTTTATTTTTCATAATTGATGTTTCAATTTGCCAGGTGAACTTTAGTTTTCAGTCATTATAAATTTAATCTCTCCCATTTAACTTAGCTAATACTTAGGCACCTATGCCTCTACAATGTGAGTTAGACAGTTTCTTTCCTGAAAAAATCAGTAAATTGGCTCTCATGAAAAGTTCATTTTTTCGACTGCAAAAGGAATAGACTCGTACAGTTTTTGAGCTAGAGACATGGGGTTTGTTTCATTTTCTTCATAAATAAATCACAAAGTGACACGGTTTTTTTTCAAATTTCTCAATGTGTGAGGAAAAAGAGATATATTTAAAAAAACAATGTTTATGAAAAACTATTAGAAAAAATTCTTTTGCAATTTTTCTTGGACAAATTTGGAATAAATAGCCTTGTAACTTTGTAGACAACTATATTGTGAACAAGATGAAACCAACCCCATGTGTCTAGCTCAGCTCAAAAAGTCATGTACTTACAAGTGAATAATATAAATTCTATACGATTTCCATTAAAAAAATTATTTAGTAATAATCTCAGATTGTTTACATTCATTAGCGTTTCTTTGGAATGTTGTTACAGAAAACTTGTAAAGTTTAAGGTCTCCCTCATATCTGAAAAAAAAAACTACTTTTTTTTTGCATAAAATGATGTCTTATAGTCACTCGGATAACGTGTTAAAATATTAATTTATAATATTGTAAACAATGCCTGTCAGGTCTGTCAAAAGACCTGACAGCACTGGTATTGAAGGTTTACTTGAATCTCACATCAAATAATTTGTTGAATAGGTACATTAAAAAGAGGACACAACACCCAAACAATACTCTCTAAGCTAATTTATGGAACCAGAATTATATTATTGAAATCTGGATTGTTCGATATTGGTTAGTAATTTAGATTATTAAATTCCTTTATTTTTGTGACCCATTGTCCCTCTCGCTCTTCATTGTTTCATTTTTTGGTATTTGAGTAGTTTCCCTTAAAAGGTGATACTGGTTGTAGAGTGATATATGGTGCACCTAGTTTTCTGAACTGCTGTATCACTTTATTCGGTTTGTTAGAGTTTTGTCTTGAAGTGTTGAACTGTGATCTCGTTACGCTGTTTTTTTTTTTTCATTTGATTGTTGGGAATTTCGGTAGAGTCGTTTAATCTGTTTATGAATAAACGCCTCGCTGGATTCCAATTGAACAGCTTATGTATGGTTCCAGGTTTAGTTGTGTCTTTAGTCATTGAGTTCGGTCTTTGTAAAGGAAACTTTTTTTTAGCCTTGGCAAACTGTGCAGCAGTTTCACACTAACATTATTCTGAACTGCCTAACTGAGTTTGTTGCTGCCTAACTGAGTTTGTTGCTGCCTAACTGAGTTTGTTGCTGCCTAACTGAGTTTGTTGCTGCCTAACTGAGTTTGTTGCTGCCTAACTGAGTTTGTTGCTGCCTAACTGAGTTTGTTGCTGCCTAACTGAGTTTGTTGCTGCCTATCGGAGTTTGTTGCTGCCTATCGGAGCTTGTTGCTGCCTATCGGAGCTTGTTCAAGCCTAACTGAGTTTGTTGCTGCTTGTCTGAGGTTGACCAGTTGCTGGCAAATCATTCTATCCGCTCTGAAAGCAGATCACACCATGTAAGTAGAGCCATGCCATGTGTTGTTGCTCAAGGTGGAAATTTAGTGTAATTATAGTTTGATGTTATTTTTAATTTTAGTCTTATTTTTGCCCGAGTTTATCTGGAGTTATTTTTTCTCTCTACAGTTTGTGTAGCAGAGAGGAACTCTTCCTGAACTTATCTTGGTCAGGATTCTACCTGCGCGGGACTTATTTTTGATCAGGAACCTAGGTCAGAGGTCTCCTTTGTCTGGACCAATCTAGATTCTCTAATTTTTCTGGGTTTTGGAATTTCTACTAGATCCTGAAAAATTGACAAGTCCCGAAATTTACCCTTGGTTGTAGTTATCATAGATCCCAGAATCTGGAAACTACTTAATAATCGTACTTTATTTTTGATATCGGACTGATTACTTGATACCTATGTTCTTAGGGTAGTTGACTCTACTTTTTACAGTTATTTCTGTATTCTACTTTTGAACGTCAGATATCCTTATAAATTAACTTGTACCTACCATATTTCTTTAAGGTATAATTATTTGTTTTTGCGCATTATTTAATATTTTCCCATAAATTAATGTAAATTATTAGTATCACTGTGCGGGGTTTTGTATGAGTGTGTGTTTGTTGTGGGTTGCGCACTTATACACCGTTATCTGCCATCGAAAATTCTATAACAGATTAATTTAATTTTTTTTTCCACCAGATTTCTTCTAGAGTGTATTTATTTAGTTTTGTTATAAATAGTTTATTTAGTTTTGTTATAAATAGTTTATTTAGTTTTGTTATTAATAGTTTATTCAGTTTTGTTATTAATAGTAGATGCATATAAGAACCAATTACCTATTTGTTTTATTTACCTTTGATGAGACCTATTTCTTTATTTTTCATAATTGATGTTTCAATTTGCCAGGTGAACTTTAGTTTTCAGTCATTATAAATTTAATCTCTCCCATTTAACTTAGCTAATACTTAGGCACCTATGCCTCTACAATGTGAGTTAGACAGTTTCTTTCCTGAAAAAATCAGTAAATTGGCTCTCATGAAAAGTTCATTTTTTCGACTGCAAAAGGAATAGACTCGTACAGTTTTTGAGCTAGAGACATGGGGTTTGTTTCATTTTCTTCATAAATAAATCACAAAGTGACACGGTTTTTTTTCAAATTTCTCAATGTGTGAGGAAAAAGAGATATATTTAAAAAAACAATGTTTATGAAAAACTATTAGAAAAAATTCTTTTGCAATTTTTCTTGGACAAATTTGGAATAAATAGCCTTGTAACTTTGTAGACAACTATATTGTGAACAAGATGAAACCAACCCCATGTGTCTAGCTCAGCTCAAAAAGTGTACGAGTTGATGCCTTTTGAAAGTACCCCCCTATTTGAGGGGGCAAAGTTGAAAAAATTCCTACATTAAGAATACTCCATTCGAATAGTTGCATTAACCCTATAAATTTCAAATTTGTATATTAATTAATAAACTTCTTTTTATTTTAGGGAGACTGTCCCCTTGAATATATACTCTGACTGCAGAGCATCTATTCATCGGCATTACGACCAATTTTTCTGGTACATCGTACATGTACTGTCCGTTGTACGAGCTTCACCTCTAATTAGAATCGTATCGAAAGTTTAATCCCTTCAAAGTACAACCCCGATCTATACCACAGAAAGAGCATTTTAAAGCTACATGATATTTATTTTCTTAAGCTAGCTAATTAATAGGGTTGCGACTATATGCATTTACAAATATGCAGTGTATGGACTGGGAAATATACTGCATATGCAACAGGTTTTATGCTTTTTGAGAAAACGCATATGCATTAGAGAAAACGCATATGCATTAGAGAAAACGCATGTTTTGTAGATAAAATATATGCACTTAAAGATAATGCATATAAGAAAAAGCATATGCATTTGAAAGGAAGGCAATATATGCACTTCCAGCTGTTTATATCCGGTGGGAGGTTGAACAAACACCCTAATTTATTTGATATATACATTTAGGTGTTCTATCGTTTAGTTTTCCTGATGAATGTGGCTTTAAATTCTCGTTTTAAAATTAGAGAATATTGCACCATAAAGCTAAAAGTAATATAAATAAGGAGCAGGATGATAATAGACACAGGTGGTCAATACATACCTAGTTGCTGTTCTTAAATAACTGGTAAACATGAAAATTTACTTCACTAATATACTTATAGTATCCTATAGTGCCAACATTCTCTAAGAATGTGAAATATGACCATTTAAATATGACATTCTCTAATTACTAAGTAATAATAATTTAATTTTAGTAGAGGTTTGAAGTATACTTCGGAACCAAAGGCCATATCGCTGACGTCAAAAGGACATTAAATACAAGGGATTGGAAGAAGCAGGCAGAAAGGAAAGTGGCTCCAAGAACAAAGTCATGTATCACCGTCGGTGAAAATATCATGAAAAGCTACTCCGTGAATGCAGTCACTTACCAAGGAATGTGACTAGTCTACCAAACACAAAAATCTAAGACCTCGTAGTTGAAGAGCATAACTCTAGCGCTATCCTCTAAAACTGCAAGTAGCGTTAAAAAAAGATAAACATTCACCACAGACAGCTTCAGGATAGGCATATTGATAAAAGTATATGCATATTAATAAATGCATATGCATATTGGCAAACGTATATGCATATTTATATTGGTAAATGCATATGCAAGTTGATAAATGCATATGCGAATCTAATAAGCATATGGGTTTTAGAAAAGCATATGCAAAATATGCAATGTCACAACCCTAGTAGTTGATCCATATAGTAGGTGACGTCTGCTTCGGAACCAAAGGTCATATCGCTAACGTCAAAAGGAAATTAAATACAAGGGACTGGAAGAAGCAGTCAGAAAGGAAAGTGGCTCCATGAACAGTCATTTACAACCAGTTGGGGATAATGCTCATGAATGCAGAAAAGCTATTCCGTGAGTGCAGTCACTTACCAAGGGACTTAACACAAGCACCGTTGGCTGCACTTACGGATGGAAGAGGAAAATGAAGAGGTGATAGTAAATGAAGCCTACGAGTCTACCTAACACAAAATCTAAGACCTCGTAGTTGAAGAGCATAACTCTAGCGCTATCCTCTAAAACTGCAAGTAGCGTTAAAAAATGATAAACATGGTAAAATGAAAAAAAAAGATAATCCATAATCCAAATTACATCAGTTCGGGGCCAAAGGGACGCCACCCCTCTTCTCTTCCATTAATCACACACAGTTTCAGGATAGAGCCCTTGGGAGCTCTTCTTAGCTTCAGCTAGGTATCCATATGTCCAAATTGAAGCAAAGGTTCCCTGATCATGACTACGAAAAAAGGTCTAGAAGCTTGGCTGTTTCCACATTTCAGAAGATCACACAATGTAGATAACCAATTTGGTTGTGATCCGTATTTTTGGAATTTTATACCAGAGTATATAAAAAATTGTAGTGCAATTGGATCATTTAAGAATAAATATAAATGCTATCTTATAGAAATGTGTAAGGAAACTTTTTTAGATCACACTTTCATTTCTGTATTCTTTTCTTCCTTATGTTCGTAATCGATTCCAGGCAGACCCCATTTTTATAAAAGTTGTAATAATTGCAAGGCATGTCTCGATGTTATTACCGTTCGTATACATAGAAAACTGAGACTAATAAAATGGTTCAACTGCTGCGACACCAGATACATAGACAAAAACTTTCAATACAGGGGACTCTATGAAGAGAAAGGAGAGTGGCTTCATGAACAAATTCACCTACAGCATTCAGTGACCAAGCTCGTGGATGCAGAAAAGCTACTCCGTAAATCATTTACCAAGAAATGTGACTGCACTCACGGATGGAAGAGGAAAATGAAGAGGTGATAGTAACATAACCCTATCCTCTAAGTAGTGAGCTATTTAAAATGCTGATATTTTGACTGAATTGTGAGAGGACAATGAACAAATGGTTTGTTGTTATTTCAATTTATTTGAGTGGTGACTGATATAACAATGACCCCTTCTCCCCAAGAAGAAACTAAATGGAAAAAATCTTAAGAATCTTCATATCTCAGACCTGATACAGAGCATTAAGAATTTATTTGAACATTTAAAATTACTGCACAAGACTATTAACATGTAGCTATATACAATAAAATGACAAAATACACAACTATAATCACAAACATCTTCCCAAGATCAGTAATATCACGTTGATGAAAAATATTCACTTCAAATCAAAAGAAAGAGCATAAAATCCTAGATTTAGAAAGAGGTTACAATAGTCAAAGAGAATATTATGCTAAGTTAGAACAAGTATTGTGACTAGAAAAATAAATAGAATTTCACTAAAAAGCAAGCAACTCATCTGAATATTTTCACTCAATGTACAAATGCTAAGGGAATACAATGGATTTTCTTACTTTATTTCACCTCCTCATTTCCAAACTAGAAAATGGGAGTAAATTTAAGGGAGGGGTTTATATCTAACCAGTAGACTAAAGCACACTACATGGCGTTAATAACAGCTCTAACTTCGTTATTTCTCATTGTTAAGAGAGTGAATAAACTCTTCCAACTTCTCTTGGATCTGACGAACACGTTCTGAAAAAAAGATAAATATTAAATTTACGATTGAAATAAAGTTTCAGAATATATATAAAAAAAGAGAATATATCTTAACTGATGACGTCACAGACCTAGCTATTACAAAAGTAACTCAATTAAATAGTTATTGAACAGCTTCCCTATTCTGTAAATCCCTATAAGATGATGTTACTTGCCTATTCTGTATACTGTGCCTTTACCAGCCCTATAAGATGTTGTTACTTCCTCATTCTGTATACTGTGCCTTTACCAGCCCTATAAGATGTTGTTACTTCCTCATTCTGTATACTGTGCCTTTACCAGCCCTATAAGATGTTGTTACTTCCTCATTCTGTATACTGTGCCTTTACCAGCCCTATAAGATGTTGTTACTTCCCTATTCTGTATACTGTGCCTTTACCAGCCCTATAAGATGTTGTTACTTCCCTATTCTGTATACTGTGCCTTTACCAGCCCTATAAGATGTTGTTACTTCCATATTCTGTATACTGTGCCTTTACCAGCCCTATAAGATGTTGTTACTTCCCTATTCTGTATACTGTGCCTTTACCAGCCCTATAAGATGTTGTTACTTCCTCATTCTGTATACTGTGCCTTTACCAGCCCTATAAGATGTTGTTACTTCCCTATTCTGTATACTGTGCCTTTACCAGCCCTATAAGATGTTGTTACTTCCCTATTCTGTATACTGTGCCTTTACCAGCCCTATAAGATGTTGTTACTTCCCTATTCTGTATACTGTGCCTTTACCAGCCCTATAAGATGTTGTTACTTCCATATTCTGTATACTGTGCCTTTACCAGCCCTATAAGATGTTGTTACTTCCCTATTCTGTATACTGTGCCTTTACCAGCCCTATAAGATGTTGTTACTTCCTCATTCTGTATACTGTGCCTTTACCAGCCCTATGAGATGTTGTTACTTCCCTATTCTGTATACTGTGCCTTTACCAGCCCTATAAGATGTTGTTACTTCCCTATTCTGTATATTGTGCCTTTACCAGCCCTATAAGATGTTGTTACTTCCCCATTCTGTATACTGTGCCTTTACCAGCCCTATAAGATGTTGTTACTTCCCCATTCTGTATACTGTGCCTTTACCAGCCCTATAAGATGTTGTTACTTCCCTATTCTGTATACTGTGCCTTTACCAGCCCTATAAGATGTTGTTACTTCCCTATTCTGTATACTGCGCCTTTACCAGCCCTATAAGATGTTGTTACTTCCCTATTCTGTATACTGTGCCTTCACCAGCCCTAAAAGATGTTGTTACTTCCCTATTCTGTATACTGTGCCTTTACCAGCCCTATAAGATGTTGTTACTTCCCTATTCTGTATACTGTGCCTTTACCAGCCCTATAAGATGTTGTTACTTCCCTATTCTGTATACTGTGCCTTTACCGGCCCTGTAAGATGTTGTTACTTCCCCATTCTGTATACTGAGGCCAAACACTATATTTTTATTAACACATAACTCCTGGGATAAGTTAATAAATATTTCAAATTTAGCATATATCGAAAAGCCTATAGCTACTGTAATGTGGTAGGGAAAAAGTCTCTGCAATATGACACTCCAAGAATGAATATCAAAGATTACGTTTGATACAAGTGATAGCACCAAAATAAGTAAAGTAACATCATCAAATGACTCCTCTCTGCTTTAATGACTCACTCAACTCCTCTGCCAAGGTGACTCTCCTCCCTGTCAGGAGGTGACTCTTCTGTTCTCTGTCACAACTGCACTCTTCTAACACCTCTTTGATTTCCCTCTCCAGGCGACGAGCTGAAACAAAGTCACAAATAAATTTGTGCGGTGACACGAGCAGCTACTTTCGCGAGTGAATTGGAACTGTTTGGGCATACCAAGTAAACCACTTATTTAGTTACATTTGTTGCAAGGTGGGATGCTATGTAACCTATTTACTGAAAATCGCGTTGAATTTCTCCGGAAAATTGCACCACATTCTTCATCAAGCCTCATTCAATATGGGAAATACTCCGCTATAATCTGGAATTCAAGTTTTACAGAATAACTTCAGTATAACCTCTCACAGATACCATAAGCAGCAATGTCAACAGTTCTGTGAATGGCTACGTTTTCAAAAGGAAGATTTCATACAGAAAATTAATTGGACGGTCGAAAAATTCTACTGTCTTCGCCAAAAGCCACACCGTAAAACTGATGGAGTCTGGTTGTTCACCCATTCGTCAACAAGATGGTAATTTGGTTTTCATCAATAGCTTGAGTTGCCTCACTCTGCTTCCAGACACAATTTGGCCTGCGCTTGATCTACAGCTACACGACACGGATTTTGGTGGATGCAAGACAGGGCCCCACCCCATTGAACCACGGCGGCCAAAGAATATTTTAAATAAGTTTCATGGCCGTTTCATCAACCGGAGAACTGACATCACTTGGCCGTCCCACAGTCCTGATCTGAACCCGCTTTTGGGCTGTTGCTCAAAAAGAGGTTTATTCTCAGAAACCAGAATCCATTAATTCTCTTATTGAATGTATACAATCAGGAGAGTTGCAGGCAACATATTGAAGAGAGCGAGACTCTGTCTAAGTGCTGATGGAGCCAATTTCAGCACCTACTTTCGAGAGATTATCAATAAATATTATATAAATTGCAAGTTCCATTCTTAACCTTTTTATTGATGTTGCTATCATTGTTGAATTTTTTCTGCACGCAAAACTCTGCCAATGGTTAAAAAGATCCTAGGCAAAAACACGCACTGAAAGTGGTAGATAGATCATTTACCATATTTGCTCTTTTACCTACTTCACCCTCTAATAGTACTCACCCTCTCTCTCACACTCTAATGGTACTCACCCTCCCTGTTCATTATTTGTTGTCTCAAAGCATTTGCTGTTATTTTTATCATTTGTTGAATGCGCCAAAAAAGAACAACGTCGTTACAGTCAACCTGAGTAAAAAGAAGGGAAAAT
The DNA here is from genome assembly GCA_947561585.1 of Caprella mutica. Taxonomy (NCBI): domain Eukaryota; kingdom Metazoa; phylum Arthropoda; class Malacostraca; order Amphipoda; family Caprellidae; genus Caprella; species Caprella mutica. The sequence continues at coordinate 141,051 of CANNZV010002437.1, forward strand.
TTATTACTTGCACATTTCTTAAAGCTAGTAAATTTAAATAACTAGCTATAGCTAAGTATAAAATTTCCATTAATAATGAAAATATATTATATTCTATATTGTTTATTTGGAGACCACAATTCACCGCTAGGACGCAACTCGCTGCTTTGTTTATGTTTTACTGGCATATAGCTGGTGACTGGTCCTTCGCTCAGAACACCTCCGCCACACGAACTCCTCTGATAAGGTTTGATAGTGTGAACATTTATACCTACTGTTATTACTACTTTTGAGTAGGTATACTATTGTACACTTACTCAAAAATTACTTCTATAGCTATAGCTACATAATGAATACATACGCCAGTAAATCATAAATCATGCGGCAAGTTGTTAGGCATATATTATTCTAACAGCAGTCAATGGCAATACCTATTCCAATGAAGTCACAAACTATTATAAGAAAATATCTCCCAATTTAATAGTCATTTTATCTGTACACAGATACAACTAATTAAAGAAATGTCATAACTTTGATAAAAAAAATGATTCAGAAAATTGTTTGATGGAAACGAAATAATAATATTTTTCACATGACTATTGAAACTAGCTATCTCATTAAATATCCGCAACGTCACTGGTAGACTTCAGATAGAGGACTTCAGAAGGATGCCCTGAAGTGAATAAAAGCCTAATAAGGGATATTGTTGTTGCTAAATATATAAATATTTTTAACTAATAGCTCAGTAGTTAGTTGTGCAGTAATTCAAATAGTGCCCCTCACCCCCAATTCACTCTCCAGTCCCTGATGGTAGGCGTAATAAGATCTCCTGCAATCGTAAGCCCTAGCGAGTCCTCTCCTGAGGAAATGTCTCCGGTAGACGGGGTGCCACGTCTCCCTGATGAACTCATTGTCCACGTCGTGACCTGACGTCTGAACGTTCTTGCGAACTGTAGTCATCTCGTCGTAAGAGAGTGTGTTCTTGTGGTTCTGAAGGCATAAATACAAATCACTAAGACATGGAAACGAAATCATACGTGAATTTATAACATTATCTATTAGCTAGAGTGTAACAGCTTGTGACATCTCATTATTTGGACACCTAAAAAATATACATCTTAATATAGTAATGAAATAGCAGGGAAATTTTTTAAATTAGGGTTAAATGGATAAATAGTCAGTTGTACCGCTAGATGGCGTTGCTACAGATTTGGTGACAAATATTATGAACACAAACGTGACAAACGCACGCACGGAGATTGACGTTTAGCAGTAGATATTCACTAGGTACTACTCTCTCTCACCCCTGTACATTGCAGTAGATATTCACTAGGTACTCTCTCTCACCCCTGTACTTTGCAGTAGATATTCACTAGGTACTCTCTCTCACCCCTGTACATTGCAGTAGATATTCACTAGGTACTCTCTCTCACCCCTGTACTTTGCAGTAGATATTCACTAGGTACTCTCACTCACCCCTGTTCTTTGCAGTAGATATTCACTAGGTACTCTCTCTCACCCCTGTACTTTGCAGTAGATATTCACTAGGTACTCTCTCACCCCTGTACTTTGCAGTAGATATTCACTAGGTACTCTCTCACCCCTGTACTTTGCAGTAGATATTCACTAGGTACTCTCTCACCCCTGTACTTTGCAGTAGATATTCACTAGGTACTCTCTCTCACCCCTGTACTTTGCAGTAGATATTCACTAGGTACTCTCTCACCCCTGTACTTTGCAGTAGATATTTACTAGGTATCTTTCTGTGCGCGGGAGATTCCAGTGCGGAAAGTTCCACTGAGGAAGATTCCACTCGAAAAATTTCACTGATGAAAATTCCACTGAACAAAATCCAACTTTAAATTTTATCGTATTTATTATCTTTCATTTTAAATTGTAATTATATCAAGAATAAATTGTAATTGTATTATAATTTGTAATTATATTATAAATTGTGATTGTATTATAATTTGTAATTATATTATGATTATTGCAATTTGTACTTATTTGTAATTGTACATAGTTGTAAATGTAATTATTCATTATAAGTTGTGTATATTATTTTCAAAAAACATTACTGTTCCGTCCAAAGGAACAAATGACAGTCCAAAATATATTGATTAATTTGATTAATTATTTTATCTGATGAATAAGTGATAGATAGATAATGTTCCTTCCAATTGATAGCTAGGAAACGTTAACTTCATTCAAATAAATGTCTAGGTCTGTTCAATGTTAATCTAAAAGAGTGTAGGACAGTGTCTTGTGCTAATGTTTTAGTTTATCTTAACCAATAAAGCTATGGGAATTTGAACTATATTTGTGTTAGGCAACATCTATTTTTACATTATTTTATGTGTTTTTTTTTAATTTATATGATGAAATTCACTTAGCTACATAATAATAAACCACCTAAAAAGAAACACTAACGCTATAATGAATATCACAAAAAGCGAATATTTCTGAAGTATTGTTCAAGAAAATATGCAGTACAATTTATTCATATTCAGTGGAATCTTCCGCAGTGAAATCTTCCACAGGGGATCTTCCGCAGGGGAATCTTCCACAGAGGAATCTTCCGCAGGGGAATCTTCCGCAGAGGAATCTTCCGCAGTGGAACTTTCCTAAAACCACTCTCTCACCCCTGTACTTTGCAGTAGCTTGTCCAGCTCATTCCTCACGGCTGATCTTCTCCTCTGCTCCTCGGTAAGACTTTTCCAATAGAGCCACTGCTCCTGACTGCCTGGACCTACCATCTCTCTGTCAGGAAAAAAACAAATTATTAGATTGGAAGGTAATGACATTAGATAAAGTCGTGATTAATTTAGTAGGGGCTGAACCAAAGGCCATATCTCTGACGTCAGAACATAAGAAGCAGTCAGAAAAAAAAGAGGCTCAATTCAAGGTCTTTTATCACCAGGCAGTGACAATGCTCATAGATGTAGAAAAGCGACTCCTTGAAAAGTCAACAAAGTATGTGACGAAAAGGGAAACAAGCATGGGTTGAGTGGAGCCGATTTTTTGTGACCTGTCATTTTTTATTTTGCTACAAACCGATGTAGATAAAAAAAACGCATTTTAAATCAACTTTTTTAAATTTTAGCTAGCTACATTGAATTTTTCTTTTTCTCAATTGTAGAAAATATTAGTCAATAATTTAAAAGGGGGCGTTTTAGAATTGAAACCGTAAAAATGACCTTTTCTTTTTATAGCTAGTAGCTAAAAAATGAATTTAAATCTTTTTCTATACAAGAATGTGAAAACAAAATGTCAAAAAAAAAAAAACGACTAGAACTAGCAAAATTGTATCAAGAAATGCTGCGTCAAAACTACAACTGAATAGTGTAGTTTTGTGCATTATATGTGTACCATCTTTCAATATCTTCCGTCATTTTTAGACTGATTTTCGCCAAGCCAAGTGTAAAATAAAAAGGAGAATTAAAGGAATGGCGCTGAGATTAACTTTTAGATTTTAGGAACTCATAATTATTGTTCTTATTGGTATTTAGGAAAAAAATCATTTTTTTTTTCATAAAATTCTAAAAATTCATAATGAAATTAGAATATTAGGGATCTCACAGTTGTTTTGGCCTGCATTACCAATGTCTTCAACCATAAACCAAAACAATTGATTGAAAACTAACCTAGTTATTGAACTTTTAAAAATTGAAAAAATTCCTCAAAAAAATAATATCATTTAAGATATCTCTACTTTTAAAAAATGTATATAAACAAAAATGTCTTAGAAGTAATTTCTACATATAGCTAACTGCCAAGTTTCAGGTAAATCGGTCTGTAAATGAAAAAGATTGTTTCCCACCTAAAGAGCCCCCTTTTTCATAAGTAAATTTAGAATATCAGATATTTAAAAACTAGCTACGAAAAAGTCAATTTGGACAATATTTTTGAATTTGTTTCAGAACTGCATCAAAATCGCTTGAGAAATTAAAAAAGCTGGAAAACTGTTTTTTTTATTTTTTCGCATGACTCTCCCTTTTCCCCACTAATCTACACTACCTTAAGTTACTTGGGTTTAATTAGCCTATAGCTGATAATATCTCAATGCACTCAGGAATGCTAGAGGGAAATGAAGAGGTGATAGTAAATTTAAATTAAGTGTACAAAATGTCGTAATTGAAGAGCATAACCACTACCTAGTTATAAAATTTTAATTTCAACTGCATCAGAGAACAAGAAAAAAGACTTGAGCATAAATAAGTCCGGAGCTGAACATACACTCTGATACAAATACACACAATTAGCAAGTTGAATTAAAAGAAACTTAGATGATGGAAGAATAGCAGTGTTAGCTGGTAATAGCTATATACTAAATTTTAATAGTTAGTTTAGTAGGGGTTTACCGTCTGCTTCGGAACCAAAGGAAATTAAATACAAGGGACTGGAAGAAGCAGTCAGAAAGAAAAGTGGCTCAATGAACAAAGTCATTTAACACCGTCGGTGACAATGCTCATGGGTTCAGAAAAGCTACTCCGTGAATGCAGTCACTTACCAAGGAATTTGACGAAAAGGGACACAAGCACCGGTGGCTGCACTCACGGATGGAAGAGGAAAATGAAGAGGTGATAGTAAATGAAGCCTATGAGTCTACCTAACACAAAATCTAAGACCTCGTATTTGAAGAGCATAACCCTAGCGCTATCCTCTAAAACTGCAAGTAGCGTTAAAAAATGATATAAACATGGTAAAAATGAAAAAAGACAATCCATAATCCAAATTACAACAGTTCGGGGCCCAAGGGACGCCACCCCCCTACTCTTCCATTCACTAACAGCTTCAGGATAGAGCCCCTGGGGGCCTAAATTTTAATAACTAACAGTTCTGAACTACCTACTTTTTCACCTTGTTTTATCACTACACACAAAGTTATAAGTGCAATGATGCCAAGAACAATCATACTCTAGGTATAGAGCAGCACTAAGTGTCATGTAACACTATCAAAGACCATTATAAGCAATTAACTGCAAAGAATGAGTGGTAAGTTCTCTCCCTATTATTGTTAGCTATGCATAGTTATTATTATCATTAGCTCGCATATTTTTCTATTGCATCGCATGTGGACGGAAAATAGTTACGCAACTACAAATGAACCTCTAAAATGTTTAGTTATTCTTGTCATTGCAATGTAAAATATTAGAAATAGATTTTCACCTCAAAGTTGCCTCATTCTTCTCCATTTTCTCCTTGACACTCTCCTCTAAGAATTTACAGGCAGCGTCCCACTGCTGCTTGTCTGGCACTGACCTGTCCTCAAACGCATTCAGCTGAATAACACGCAGAACTTCACTAGCCTGAAACGAGGCAGAGAGGCAACTTTGTAAATTTAGTGTGGCTCTCACTGTTTCAGCCATATCAATGACGTCAAAGAAAAGAAAATACAAGGGACTGGAAGAAGCAATCAAAAAGGAGAGTGGCTCCATGTGCCCACATACCATAGAGCAGGGTCTCCCGAATTGGTCTGCTGTGAACCTACGAACCAGAGGCAGGTCCATAGCGAACAGATTATGGTTCGTGGCATCTTAGACTATTTTCAGTAGCTAGCTAGTTATATAATTTCCTTATTATCAAAGGGTCGTTTCAAAGTAGTTACTCATTAATTCAGCACTGCACTGAACTATATAAGTATGAATATATATTAATTTCCTAAAGTATAGACACTATAAATTATGAATATGAAGAGTGGTCCGTGAATCTTCAGTCATTTTCTGTTTAGGTTCGAGAGAAATGAAAGTCTGAGAGCCACTGCCATAGAGTTAATGATATTTTAAGGTCGTGCGTTAGCTATTTGACACACGTCTAAATGACGATCGTGGGCGGGGCCTAACGGTTTCATGTCACATAAAAATAGCGTGTACAAGTTCCAGCCTCCTAATGTTATTCCTACCGGAAACTTAATTGAACTGTATTTCGAAAACAAAGTTAGCATAATAAGTGGTAGATATTATTGAAATAAAGTTTTAAAATGGCTCAAAAATCGGTGGCGGACCTAAAAACACATAAATAAAACATCCATGTCCTACATTCACCTTCTCCTCCCACTCACTCACCTTCTCCTCCCACGCACTCACCTTCTCCTCCCACGCACTCACTCACCTTCTCCTCCCACGCACTCACTCATCTTCTCCTCCTACTCACTCACTCACCTTCTCCTCCTACTCACTCACTCACCTTCTCCTCATACTCACTCACTCACCTTCTCCTCCTACTCACTCACTCACCTTCTCCTCCCACTCACTCACTCACCTTCTCCTCCCACTCACTCACTCACCTTCTCCTCCCACTCACTCACTCACCTTCTCCTCCCACTCACTCACTCACCTTCTCCTCCCACTCACTCACTCACCTTCTCCTCCTACTCACTCACTCACCTTCTCCTTCTACTCACTCACCTTCTCCTCCTACTCACTCACCTTCTCCTCCTACTCACTCACTCACCTTCTCCTCCCACTCACTCACTCACCTTCTCCTCCCACTCACTCACTCACCTTCTCCTCCCACTCACTCACTCACCTTCTCCTCCCACTCACTCACTCACCTTCTCCTCCCACTCACTCACTCACCTTCTCCTCCCACTCACTCACTCACCTTCTCCTCCCACTCACTCACCTTCTCCTCCCACTCACTCACCTTCTCCTCCCACTCACTCACTCACCTTCTCCTCCCACTCATGTCTCTTCATGGCCTCTTTCACCTTCTATTCCCACTCACTCGCCTTCTCCTCCCACTCACTCACCTTCTCCTCCCACTCACTCACCTTCTCCTCCCACTCACTCACCTTCTCCTCCCACTCATGTCTCTTCATGGCCTCGTTCACCACGTTACTCTTTATGTTGTCGAATATATCGTCGTGGTCTCTCTTGTTCTTCGCTCTCTCCAGCAAACTTCTAAACTCAGTCTGCAGTGTTTCCCAGGCAGCGTCCACACACTTACGGGGCAAATTAACATCAGCCCACTGCTTCAGCTTGATGTCAGCCATTGTGTTGAAGGTGCCTGTGATAGTATAAAGTAGCTAGTTATTTTTAACAGAACACTAAGCCGCTTCTAATATCTTACAGAGAAATTATTTCAATTGACTACTATCGATCATTTTCAATTTGAATATTTCAGTTTAACAGCTAGCTAGGTATTTTTCACCCAATTTACAAATATAGTCAAGTTTTCAATCATTTATTAACTTTAACTGCATTAAACCAATAAACATTTCTCTCAAAGATACCCCTTCAAATCTCACCTGAGTTTCCACTCTGAGCAGCAGGTAGGTAAACATTTTCAAAGACGTAAGTGTTGATCTTTTCCCACAGCTTCTCATTGAGAATCTCCTCCCACTGTTTGGGTGAGAGTTGAGACAGGTTCACTACCTCGTCAAGAATCTCACCTCTAGCTTTCTCAAACAGCTCATCTCTGTCTAACTCTCTCAGTCTGTGAATGATGTCAAGAATAACTAACTAGTTACAAAAAGAAGAACATTTTCATCATATCAAATGATATATTCAAGTGTCTAAATCTAATTGAAAATAATTCAAATATCCGCCCAAATACCTAACACCAAGATAAGCTTTTTTCATTATAAATAAAATGAAGTAAATAACTAAAGTAGCTAATGGTGAAGTTATAGGTAAAATAACATGAACAACAATCATACCCTAGGTGTAGGACTGAACTTGGCCAGCAAAATTTAATAATTTTTTCACAAGACCTAAGTGTAACCATTAAATAGCTAGTAACAATAGAAAGAGCTGAATAATAATATTATCAAAGTTACTTTGGGAAATTGTTCTTCCACTCTGTTTCCAGGTTGAATCTGGTGGCTTTGAAGGCATCAGCTTGCTGCTCAACAGTGTCCCTCACCATCTTCCAAAAGCACTCTGACACCGCAAACGACAAGTTACGGGTGGTGCACTGGTGACTCGAGACTACTCCACCCGACCTGAAAAAAGAGAAATGATGTAGCTAGCTACTTCACAATGTGAAAACATGAATGAAATTACCAATAAGAAGCAGGACGTACATATATTTCATAAAATTATTTTCAAGACACTGAAAGGATAACATTATCAAAAAGATTTGCAGAAGAGAAGGCTTATAAAAAAAAGAGGAAGTAGCTACGATTCATTCACTTAATAACTAGCCATAGCTAGCTACTAGAGACGGAGGTCAGAAATTTTGGTCTGGAACTTTCAGTCTCAGAGAATCAGAATGATACGAGATTGCTGTGAAACTCTCAACATAAATATGTAGTTTGTTGTATCCGCTAGTTCATTAAACTGCACACTACACGACGTTTAATTAAGTCTTTATTAAATAATTTAGCTACAGCTACCTCAGACCGAAAGTTCCAAAGCCGAATTTTTCACTCAAATATCTTGTTAAGTTATCAAAACATGTCAAAATTACTAATGTTACATGTAATTTTACAACGGTTAATGATGTTATCAGCTTTAAATGACACATTTCAGTAATCATAATTTCAACTTTTTATATTTTTGTTCTTTAGCTATATAGTCATTAACTATAAAATGAGACTGAATTTTCCTAGAGCCACTAGAGATAGATAACTAAGTAGGGATGGGGCGAAGCATCGGCATCGGCATTTTTGGGGAGTATCGGCAATGGTATCGGTATCAGTATATATTGAAAAGTATCGGCCGGTACTTAGCTGATACTTGTATGATTATTTAAATTTTATTCATTTCATAAATTTTCTTTTTTATCAAATTTCTATTATTCTATAGCCACAAATGAAATAAATAATAAAAAAAAATTCATTATAAGTACCAATCCAATAATTGACCAACTACCTACTAGAGTTCTAAGTATAATTTTTATTTATTTATTATGACATGCATGAAATCATTAATAAAAAATTTAAAGTATATACAGAATCTATCAATAGGTTTTTGAGTCTGACTATAAATTTGAGATAAGAATTCAGCTACTGTTGACCATTTTCGCACCTATTTATTACAAGTACCACAAGTTGATAACACACAACTGAAATATGTAAATCACTCATGTTATACTACATTGAAAGAGCATTACTGTGTTAGTTTTTTTGAGTTAGAAGTTAGAACTTTATTAAACTTACAAGAATAATTTATACATAAAACTCATTAAGTATCAATGAGTTTTATAAATACAGGGTGGGGCGTAAGTTTGGAAGCAAATGAAAGTGCATATTATAATCCAACGAAAAATATATTTGATAATTTACAGTTATGTATTATTACATAAGGGTTTTAAGAATTCAAAAATCATAAATTTATTCAAAATGTCCCCCCTTGTTTTTAATAACAGCCTCAAATCTTCTCCGAACTCCTCCTAATGCGGCACGCGACTGTTCTGGTGAAATTTCCTTCCAAGATCTCTGTAGCGAACGCTTTAAATTATCCACACTGCGATGGAATTTACCACAGGCTTTTGATTCAAGAATGCACCATACCGAAAAGTCCATAGGATTAACATCTGGGGAGCAGGGAGGCCACATTTCTTTGGACCAAAACCATGGAAGATGGTCATGGCACCAGTTTTGAGTGACATTTGCAGTATTTGAAGTCGCGCCGTCTTGCTGAAATGTCCATAGAGTGTCATTACCGAAGTGATCCTTAGCTGACTCCAACATTGGCGTCAAAATATTCTCAATATAACATTTAGCATTGATTTTGGCGCCTTGTTCCACAAAAATTAAAGGAGATCTCCAAGTTTCTGAAACGGCGGCCCAGACCATTACTGAAGCAGGTTTCATGGTTCTGTGGACAGTTTTTTGGTTGTATGGGATGTCTTTTGCACTTTTACCAATTATTCTGTCATTCATCCGGTTGTGAGCCATTTCCACTGTGAAATTTTTTTCGTCAGACCGAACAATTTCACCAGCCGTGCCAGACTTCAATTCTCTCCAATCTCTTTTTCTTTACAGCTTCTGACAGAGTCTGTCTCTTTTGAAGGGTGAAAGAGGACATCTTTAGGTCTTCTTTGACAACTCTTCTTATTGTTCTGGGACTCACATTAGCTGTTTTGGCTAACAATCGTATTGACCTTTTCGGGTTCCTCCTGATCTTCTCTCGGGCACATTTTATCAGTTGTTTGGTGCGTTGTGAGCGTGGTCTACCACTTCTTGGACGATCAGTCAAGTCTCCTCTCTCATTAAAACGCTTCACACACTTCCAAACAGTCGATCTCGCTATTGAGAGAGTCTTTGAAATGACGGAATCTGACTTCCCGGCACGGTGTAGAGAATAATGGCTTCTCTTTTGTCTGACATTTTTGAATTGACTAAATTTTTGTAAAAAATAACACTGCCACGTCATAATGTAGTGTTTCTACTATGGTACAAACCCTATCACATACTTAGGAACTTATTTTTAAGAATTATATTAATGTTTGAAAAATTGCTTCCAAACTTACGCCCCACCCTGTATAAACTTTAAAAAACTGCAAGTATCGGTATCGGCAAGAATCGGCATTTTTTTAAAGTATCGGTATAGGCAGGTATCGGTATCGGCACTTGTTGAGAAGTATCGGTATCGGCTAAAATTTTGGTACTGTCCCATACCTATAACTAAGACTAGAGATAACTACGTGTAGATTTCATCAAACAAAGAAAATGCTTTATTGCAACAGTTCGAAGAGTCACCTGAAAAGTTTAGAGTTGCTGAAGAACTGCTCCTCATAGTCCCTTATATCTGCTATTGTCTCATTCTTATTTCCTCTGCCAGTGACTACAGCAAAGTAACCCAGTGCCTTCATGGGGAACAGACGCCCTGCCAGTATCTTCTTAATCTGTCGGTAAATAGATACATTGCAATGTTTAACAGCAAATAGATACATTGCAATGTTTAACAGCAAATAGATACATTGCAATGTTTAACAGCAAATAGATACATTGCAATGAATTGGGCTGCTTAAGGGGATATTTATTGTTTACTCAGACCAAGTTCAGATATATTCTTGAATATTGATTTCTTTTTTGGCACAAACTTCAAATTTTATTCAAAAGGGCTCATATAAAATATAAATCCTTCCTGAACTTATATTTGACTTTGGGATGCAGGAATCTTTTGTCATAAAGATTCTTTAATGAGGAAGTTGTAAATACATATCACTATGTGCAAGAGAGCAGATTTACACAATAAGTAAGTTAAAAAATATATCAACTACGAAAACCTTTTGCCAACAAATGCCAATTAATTCTCCAAGCAATATACAAAATGAGAGAAGCTATTTTAAATACAGGCGAATTGATGTCAAGTTGTCAACAACAACATTGTCAATTACAGCTGTATTTTGTCGATGCTAAAAACACTACCTTTTATCTACCATTAACATTTAGTTAGCTACTACATACTAACTCTCATCTCCTATGCACTCACTCTATCAGGGTTTGCCAAGTTCTCCTCCGCCAGATCCACTTTAGTAAGTACAAAAATGGTCCTCTTTCCGGATGGGTCCATTTGACTGGCTAAGTTAGTGACATTGGACCTTTCTGCATCAACAGCACCATCTTGCACGCAGAGAATGATGGCATTGGGGTTGGACATGAACTGTTTGGACATGTTCTGAATGGCCTCCCTGGTGTCACTTGCCATGTCAGTTGTGACAGTCTGACAAAGGATGGGAGAGACGTTACAACCAAAAGATTGATACAAACAAACTACTGCATAGTTAACAAATATAAAAACAAACAACTAGCTACATAGAAAATAAGTATTAAAAAACATTAATATACCAAAGGTAGCAATAATATTGAAAGTTATACATGTTAGTTATCAGTACTGGGCAAACTGACATGTTAGTTATCAGTACTGGGCAAACTGACATGTTAGTTATCAGTACTGGGCAAACTGACATGTTAGTTATCAGCACTGGGCAAACTGACATGTTAGTTATCAGCACTGGGCAAACTGACATGTTAGTTATCAGCACTGGGCAAACTGACATGTTAGTTATCAGTACTGGGCAAACTGACATGTTAGTTATCAGTACTGGGCAAACTGACATGTTAGTTATCAGTACTGGGCAAACTGACATGTTAGTTATCAGTACTGGGCAAACTGACATGTTAGTTATCAGTACTGGGCAAACTGACATGTCAGTTATCAGTACTGGGCAAACTGACATGTCAGTTATCAGTACTGGGCAAACTGACATGTTAGTTATCAGTACTGGGCAAACTGACATGTTAGTTATCAGTACTGGGCAAACTGACATGTTAGTTATCAGTACTGGGCAAACTGACATGTTAGTTATCAGTACTGGGCAAACTGACATGTTAGTTATCAGTACTGGGCAAACTGACATGTTAGTTATCAGTACTGGGCAAACTGACATGTTAGTTATCAGTACTGGGCAAACTGACATGTTAGTTATCAGTACTGGGCAAACTGACATGTTAGTTATCAGTACTGGGCAAACTGACATGTTAGTTATCAGCACTGGGCAAACTGACATGTTAGTTATCAGCACTGGGCAAACTGACATGTTAGTTATCAGTACTGGGCAAACTGACATTGAAGAACTAAGGTTTGACTAGACAATCTTAAGCTACATAGCCAGTGAAGTAAAGACAAAATATCCTTTAGTTAAAGTTAACCCCTCGTAGCTATTATCAATAGCCCATTCTCACACTGATAATGCCCGGCAGATCCACTAGGACCATTCTCTGCAGTCCCGGTCCTTTGACAGACATGCTGATGACGTCATGGGACACTGTCTTGCCCCCCACCACAGAGTTGCGCATGCGCAGTTCTACCTCTCTCCTCAACTCACTCAGATGCTCTTCACTGGGAAAAACATTGGGGTGAGATTACTTACACAGTAGCTACTCAGTGTGAAATAAACAATTTACATGCACTGTAGCCAGTTAGTGTGAAAAATACAGTTAATAACTACCATCATATATAAACAGAATGGAATGAATATTAAATAAAACCATATCTAAATTCTCTCTGTACTCATTTGCTCAGGTCTAAGGCTAGGCACAGACCGAAAGCATTATTGCGAGCAAGCTTGCAGGCAGTGTCTGGCTGAGTGTCATTAGGTGTGCTTACGATTGCGCTACACTCACCACTCAAAATTAATATTTTAAAGACAATATTTTTTTATTAAAAACAAGTTAATGCTAATTAAATTAGCTAACAAATAACAATTAATATTTCCATTATCACAATTATGCTATTCACATAGGGCTAGTTTTGAGCGCGCGCAGAAAACTGCCACCGAGGAAATTGCCACTGTGGGAAGATTGCCACCCGGAAAATTGCCACTGTGGGAATATGGTCACTGTGGGAAAACTGCAACTGCGGGAAGATTGCACCGGGAAAGTTGCCCCTGTATATATAAATTCATAGCTACTGAATTTTTTTTTCGAAAATAAAAAAATTCATAGGTAATGAATTTAATATCGATCAAAATTAAACATAAAAGAATTATTTACAATGAGTACATCTCTTAGACAAGTTATACGATCTCAGTGGATTCTTCAGTTGGTGGGTGTGAGCGTGCTGATACGCAATTAATTCTTAGCTTTATGTTTTATATTGTTATCTTTAGACTTTAAATCATTTAAAGGTTCACTACTCTACTGGTTTGCCCTCTAGTTATATTCTCTCACAAGTGCATTAAAATGTGCGTAGTATATTGATAATGAACACTAATAATTCAGAATTTGCCATAGCTATATTGTCATAAAAATTTCATACAATGAAGATATATACATTGTGAAATAAGTAGCTAAGTAACGTGAATAGTTCATTCTTTGATACTTTCTCAGTGTCTATGCATTCATATGAAAATGTGTATTTCTTTCTTATAGATGAATAAAATGACATTTTAAGATATATTTCATTATCAATATATTGACACCAAAGTGCTAAATACATAATTTATTTTAGAAATGAGCAAGACCACGTTCATGGCAGAGAGAGACCCACACCCTAGCTACTCGTCCTACTTCTACCATCTTACTGTTTGCTCATAAAAGTACAGCTTTCCTGCTATCACGCCTGCTCTTGCCACTTTTTCTGCTTTGCTGCCTGCTTTTTCTGCTTTGCTGCTTGGTATCACGCCTGCTCTTGCTGCTTTTTCTGCCTGTTATCATGCCTGCTCTTTTTGCTTTGCTGCCTGCTTTATCTGCTTTGCTGCTTGCTATCACGCCTGCTCTTGCTGCTTTTACTGCCTGTTATTACGCCTGCTCTTACCGCTCTTTTTGCTTTGCTGCTTGCTATCACGCCTGCTCTTACCGCTTTTCTGCCTACTCTTTTTGCCTTGCTGCCTGCTATCACGCCTCCTTTTTCTGCTTTGCTGCCTGCTATCACGCCTGCTCTTGCCGCTTTTTTGCCTTACTGCCTGCTCTTGCCGCTCTTTTTGCTTTGCTGCCTGCTCTTGCCGCTTTTTCTGCCTGTTATCACGCATGCTCTTGCCACTTTTTTTGCTTTATTGCCTGCTATCATGACTGCTTTTTCTGCCTGTTATCACGCCTGCTCTTTTTGCTTTGCTGCCTGCTATCATGTCTGCTCTTGCCGCTTCCAGCGTGCGCAGTTCAATAAGAATAAGATGTAGCACGGCTCACATCTGCAAGCTTGCCTACCAGCTTCATGCGAAAACGCTTTTGGTGTGTGCTCAAACTAACTCTCTGTACTCACTTACCCGAGTCAAACTCTATATTCTCTGTACTCTTTCTACTCACTTGCTTAGGTCAAACTCTCTGCCACTGTCTTTGAACTGTGCAATGTGGTAAGGTCCTTCACTCAGAGTTACCATCACTGGTGCTCTAGTCATCATCTCCCCCGCACCCCGGGGAAAAATACGCGCCTGTAAGAGAAATCACAAAAATTGAAATTTTCATCAAATTTTTGAGTGGTGATTCAGTAATAAAATTGAATTGGAGGATAAAATATTCAAATATTATCAGTTTAGTAGTTACCTACTTACACTTAAGAGATTTTAACTATAAAACTTAAATTATTATGTAAATTAAGTTGATGGGATAATTAGGTGGTACAAAGCAGGATATTTGCATTGAGGTACAGTTGAGGAATAGAATATTCAGTTAGAACACTGCATAGCTACTATGTTGTCCTGATATTGAATAGAATATACTGGTAGATAGCTACTCAAAGAGCCGAAAATAATGAATGGACAAAGAATCTATTGTATTTGCGAGTAAAATGTTGTAAGGGTTATTTTGTAGCTACCTGTGCAATCATCTCCAGTACACTCGTCTTGCCAGAACTCTGGTCTCCCACCACCACCACTCTGGGGAGATGGTCCTGAGTGTCATAAGAGCTGTCATAGTCACACAACTCGTCTAGAACCTCACTGTACATGTCTATCAGAGACTTCTTGATCTGGAGAGAAGGAATTAGTTACCATCATTGGATGACAACACTCATCATATGAAGGAATGGAATGATGTAGCTAGCTAATGGATTAATTGGTAAATTTAGTGACTGGTATAACCAAAGGCCATAGCATACACATCAAAATGAAATAAAGTAAAGTGACTCCATGAATAAGGTCACAAGCATCAATTTAGAATAGAGAGTTCATCAGCTAGCTACATATGAAATAATAAATATCTATATTTACATGGAAATATCAGAAGCTATATAGCTAATTCATAAAGCTAGCAAGAGAATATTTCCAAAGTGTAAATTATGATGCTTAAACTGAATAGTAGATGCCTCACTTTTCTAGTTTTGATGTTATTAGCAGAGGTTGCCTTTAGCATAAGGTTCTTCCTGAGGTCTTTGTTTTCTTTCTCCAGTTTTTCTATTTCTCTCTGGTACTTCAGTTGTACAGTCATCAGTTCTTCTTGTAGAGACTCGTACTTCTGACGCAGATTGTCTGGTTGCAGAGAATAAACAAATTAGAGTAGCTAAGAGTCAACTCTTAAAGGTCCCTCCACTCTATTTTTATTACTCTATTCACTAAAACTAAAGTTACTGGTTATATAATTGCAAACCACTTCAAATTTGGATCTATATTTTTATTATAATATTCAATTTAAGATTTTTACAATAACGAAGCTGATTCCAAGACAATGGATCCATATAAAGAATCAAAGTACCTAATTAACTATTTCTTGCTAGCTAATAGTTTTCATATATCATAACATTTTTCCGATCTAGGGAACTGTTAATTTTAGAACACTTTGTATTTGAATAGGTATTATACAAGAGAAACCAACTAAGTACTTTTTCTTCTAATGAATATTAGAAAGAATGAAAGTTGAATGAGAGTTCTAGAAATTTTAAGCAATTCCAGATTTTTCCAATTAAGAGTGGAGAGGACCTTCAAACTACCAAATTTCCATTAGGATTTCCATTTGAAAAAGGAAATTACAGCTAAATACAGGAACATAGCTATACTCAACAAAAATGCCTTACAAGTCAAAATTCAATTCAATTTAACTATAACTATTAATATATATAGCTAAAAATACCTTCCTCTTCATTATTCAGAACACTACACCTTTTCACACACTGTTAAGTGACGAAATATTAAAGACATTCTAACAATATTCTTTGAATCAAATAAAGTTAGCTGGTAGGTACTCAGAAGTACCAATGGTGGTAAAAGGGCTAATCAGTGGTTCTAAAAGTATTTTTCTCGCACACCCCTTGCTTTTCTCAGGCACCCCCTGAGCATTGTGTTGCATTGAAATAGATTGAGAAGCTACAATATATTCCATTACTATTATGTGAGAATTTAAAATGAAAAAGTAAGGAAAATGAATGTTCTATTTACATTCTGCATAATGTTGAAAGAAATAACAGAACTTATTAGTAACGTTATAGAACAGTCATCCCAGGCACCGCCTATAAACAATCCAGGAACGAAAGGGCTGCAAGGAACACCACTTAAATAACCACTGGGTTAGATGACCATTGAATGATGGATTGCAGATTTACTTCCTAGTAGCTAGTAATGGCAAATCAAGACTAAAGGATTATTATTATGAACTAGTATGTAAATTTTATCTATAGCTATAGCTACCCCCATATAAAACATTGAGAAAATAAATAGTTATTGGTACATATTTCTACTAGCTACTACACTGCTGATCAATAATATAAGACCGTTTGAAAATTGGATAAAAAAACTAATCTTTTGTAGATAGGGTTGTGAATTTTTAAATATAGGTTGCTGATAACAATCTTCATAAATGTTCCAAATAAAAACAATTGGACATCAACTTTTTCTTAAATCTGCATTTTTATGAAATAAGGCGTTTAACACTTGATCATAAACATAAGATCACATAACTTAAATTAGGATAAATACCAAATAACAAAGAAAATGTCAACAAAATTGGCTTTAATAGTGAGTTCTGCCTCCATTGCTTCTGATTACTTCAAAAATTCTCTGTAGCATACTGGAAATGAGGGTTTCTAGCAGTGTAAGGGGAAAGTTGCTCCAACTCGTGAAAATGGACTCTCGAAGCTCATCCACAGTGGCATACTGCTTTCCATTTTTGTAAACATCCCTTGCCATCCACCCCCAGAGGTTTTCTATAGGATTCAAGCCCAGGGAGCATGCGGGATGCTTCAAAACCCGGACACCACTCTCCTCTAAGAAGCTCATTGTCCTGCGTGCTCTATGAATTGCAGCATTATCCTGCTGGAAAACCCACCCATCTCCACACAACCATTGTCCTTCGGTCACCAGATTAGCATTTTGGAGCATTGTGATGTAGCCAGCTGCAGTTTGACGACCATGAACAATCTGCAACTCCATCGTTCCTATGGATGAAAATGCTCCCCACACCATTACGGAGCCTCCACAGCTGTGCCGTGTAGAGTAGATCTCAGGAGGCATTTCTTGTCATGCCAGTACCTCTGGAAGCCATCTGGACCATCAAGATTAAACTTCTTTTCGTCTGAGAAGAGGACTTGCATCCATTTTACAGTGTCCTACGTTTGGTAATCCTGACTGAATCTCAGACGGTCATGCTTGTGGCGTGGTAAGAGCCGGGGCACCTGTAGGCGCTTTTTGTTCACCATCCCATTGATGCGTAACTGTCGTCTAATGGTTATTGGGCTGCAATCCGCACCTGTAGCCTCCTTAATTTCCCTAGAAGTTAGTCCTCTGTCCTTCTTCACTACACGTTTGATCCTCCTATTCAGCGCAGAGGAAATTTTTCTTGGTCTACCTGTAGATTTTGCCTTTCCATAGTTTTGGGGATCCTTTAAGAAGTTGCAAACTGCAGTTTCGCTTTGATTCAACTTGTCAGCGATCGCCTGTTGTGACAAACCCAGTTGGTGGAAATCTAAGATTCTGTCACGCTAAACTTCACATAGTTTAGACGCTTTTTGCATTGTGACACCTTTATGCTATGGCTGCTAATTTTAAACTGAGTGAAAAACTATGAAATAACCCTAATTTCAGCTTTTTTGCACCATGGTCTTATGTTTATGATCAAGTGTTAAACGCCTTATTTCATAAAAATGCAGATTTAAGAAAAAGTTGATGGTGCATTGTTTTTATTTGGAACATTTATGAAGATTGTTATCAGCAACCTATATTTAAAAATTCACAACCCTATCTACAAAATAATAGTTTTTTTATCCAATTTTCAAACGGTCTTATATTATTGATCAGCAGTGTATGTACAGTGTGTCCGCAAAAAATGTATCCACTGCCATCGTGTATATCTTTTAAGTACTATTTATAATTCATTGATATGCCTACTATTGTGAAATGATGAATAATGCCGACTCAAGGCAGTGGATACATTATTCATCATTCCACGATGATATGCATAATATATTGGTACCATACTTATTAATAGTACTTATAAGATATATTCGATGGCAGTGGATACATTTTTGCGGACACACTGTATATTACTGATAGACAAGGTGGTATAAATATATATATATAGCTAACGCTCAATATTTGAAATAGATTTAAATTGAGATTGTGAGTAGCTAGCTTCCCCATTTATATCACGGTAGGTATTACATAAAGTAATAAAAAAACCCATTTGTAATATGATTTCTTTATGCTATTCTTGGTAATGTACAGTGTGTTACAATGAAAGAAGTTTAAATTATAATTTTAAGGTTCCACAAGAAATTCAAAGTTTGAAAAGATGTGAAACATAAAAAATTTCACCCCTAGACTTTTATATTCAGTTGACTCAGTGTTCTAGTTATTTAGCTACTAGAGAAGTATATCGAACTGTCAGTTGATTTACAAAAAGATTGAAGTAAGTTCACACCGAAGTAAATTTGTTACAGAGTTTGCTATTATTCATAATATTGAAATTAGACAAAGAATATAAAAAATGATCCCAAACCTAACATATTGAAAAGTAAATGAGAATTTCAATTTGTACTATTACATTACTCATCACTTGATCATATTAGACATCGAATACATTTTTTTTTTCAAAAAATGATTTGAAATAGTTTTGAGGAACCTTTGAAAATCGTCACCGAACAAATTTTTTTCTGAGTGGAATTTGAAAGCAAGGAGTCAATGAAAATCAATAGTACAAACACCCCCATCTCTCACAGTACTCACCCCCATCTCTTACCCCCCCCCATCTCTTACTCAACCCCATCTCTTACCCACCCCCATCTCTTACCCACCCCCATCTCTTACTCAACCCCATCTCTTACTCAACCCCATCTCTTACTCACCCCCATCTCTTAGTCACCCCCATCTCTTAGTCACCCCCATCTCTTAGTCACCCCAATCTCTTAGTCACCCCCATCTCTTACTCAACCCCATCTCTTACTCAACCCCATCTCTTACTCAACCCCATCTCTTACTCACCCCCATCTCTTAGTCACCCCCATCTCTTAGTCACCCCCATCTCTTAGTCACCCCCATCTCTTAGTCACCCCCATCTCTTAGTCACCCCCATCTCTTAGTCACCCCCATCTCTTAGTCACCCCCATCTCTTAGTCACCCCCATCTCTTAGTCACCCCCATCTCTTAGTCACCCCCATCTCTTAGTCACCCCCATCTCTTAGTCACCCCCATCTCTTAGTCACCCCCATCTCTTAGTCACCCCCATCTCTTACTCACCCCCATCTCTTACTCACCCCCATCTCTTACTCACCCCCATCTCTTACTCACCCCCATCTCTTAGTCACCCCCATCTCTTAGTCACCCCCATCTCTTAGTCACCCCCATCTCTTAGTCACCCCCATCTCTTAGTCACCCCCATCTCTTAGTCACCCCCATCTCTTAGTCACCCCCATCTCTTAGTCACCCCCATCTCTTAGTCACCCCCATCTCTTAGTCACCCCCATCTCTTAGTCACCCCCATCTCTTAGTCACCCCCATCTCTTAGTCACCCCCATCTCTTAGTCACCCCCATCTCTTAGTCACCCCCATCTCTTAGTCACCCCCATCTCTTAGTCACCCCCATCTCTTAGTCACCCCCATCTCTTAGTCACCCCCATCTCTTAGTCACCCCCATCTCTTAGTCACCCCCATCTCTTAGTCACCCCCATCTCTTACTCACCCCCATCTCTTACTCACCCCCATCTCTTACTCACCCCCATCTCTTACTCACCCCCATCTCTTACTCACCCCCATCTCTTACTCACCCCCATCTCTTACTCACCCCCATCTCTTACTCACCCCCATCTCTTACTCACCCCCATCTCTTACTCACCCCCATCTCTTACTCACCCCCATCTCTTACTCACCCCCATCTCTTAGTCACCCCCATCTCTTAGTCACCCCCATCTCTTAGTCACCCCCATCTCTTAGTCACCCCCATCTCTTAGTCACCCCCATCTCTTAGTCACCCCCATCTCTTAGTCACCCCCATCTCTTACTCACCCCCATCTCTTACTCACCTCTATCTTTTTCTCTCTCTGCAGAGCTGTTCACAGTGAAAGATTGTTTCATGTCTGCACCAAAATCTGTCAATGAAAGGGCACCGGAAATTAGTCAACACATTGACTGCCAAGTGTACCATACATGGTAGATAGCTACACCATAAACTTTCCATGCCAATTATTGGCCCACAGCGTGAGTTTTATATATTTCAAAACTTGTTGTTTCACCATTTAAAACAAACAATACAAAGGACTCGATGAAGCAGTCAGAAAGGATACCTCTCCAATAACTTGACTAAAAGCTATGTCTTTTGCTTAACTAATGACTATTCTCTCCATTCATACCTGAGAGGAGATCTGAATTGGGTTTAGCGCCACTAATAGTCAACAGGCCTCCTGGGAAATGAAGAGTGAACAAAATATGGAATTAGCTACTAACGGTAAAGGCCACTGCAACTCTTACCAATAGCTACATACTATTAACTAGTTACTAGGCACACTATTGAGACTCTTTCTAAAATAAGCATCTAACCGAGGAACAGTTTGGTAATGGGTCTGAGAGACCTGTTCTTGTGGGAAATATTGATGCACAGTTGGGCCAATGGAGTCGGGGTTAATTACAATTGTTATGTCATGTTTTGCGACACACTAGCAACATCAATTAGCTACAGGAATATTAACTATTTTATGGTGTGACGCAACAGTGTAATTCACTCAGTGCCAAGATTTCCATTCAGGAAAAATGAAATTAAAACAAATGGAATTAAACTATGCACTGCTTTCATTGATATTATTTACACAAATATTCAGGGTTTCCCCAAAAAAACGATACCAAAGTTTCAAAGGCTGTAATTCAAAAACTATTAGACTTGCAACAAATTGGAAAATCACATTTTAGGGGTGACCTGAACAACCCTTGTTAATTTATGAAAGGAATAGTTATTTATGTACTCTTAAAACATGGAAATAAATGTTTTATTAATGGTGTTGTTGCACAATGGAGATATTTTTAGTTTTTGAACTTACTTCATTGTCAGTCTTCTAACCATTTGCGCAAAGTCATTTTCACAAACCATTAATAAAATAGTTATTGTATTCACAAAAGTGAATAAAACTTTACGAAAATTTAACTGTGCATGGAGAAGGGTTCAACAAAAAATATGATAGCTGCTTGAAACAAAACTGTAGCTACTTTCAGTATATGTTGAAATGTACTATTTTAAATTTGGGTTCCATTTTTTTGGAACACCCTGTATAGGGTAAGTTCTGAGTTATCGGACAGTTTCACACTTTAGATCACATAATAAAAGAACTATCACATTATAAAAATCTAACCCATTATTTTAATTGGTATTCATGATGCAATATTCTGAAAGAAGAGACAGAATGACAGAAAATCTCAAATTTGAGCAAAAAGTAAATAGAAAAAATAGTAAATAAATGATAAGTAGCTATTAGCTAAGTATTATACAGGGTGGCGCAAAAAAAAAGAAACCCATTTTCAAATTCGTTTATTCTACAAACTATCAAAGATAGAAATTTTCTAAAAAGATAGTTTTATTTGTTTACTTTCTCAGCATCTATCTTGATAATCTGTTAAAAGTAGAAACCATTTTTGATGCTTCTTGAAACGATGATACCTCAAATCGTGTTTAACATTTCGGTGATATGTGTTTTAAATGTCAAATCCCTACCTTCAGATTGATATTTTTGTATTCTCAATATTCAATAAGCTGTTCATGAAAAAGATTTTAATGTTTTCATGTGTTCATTCTTTTCTCATGCGACATGATCGCTTTTTGTTCAATTTAAAGTGGTTTCTTTAGTTTTAAACTTATTAACATTTGTAAATACTGTTTTATAATTGGTGGAAATCTTTCCAGAAACCGTTGTTCAAAATGAAGTTTAACCTGTTTAAATCTTCCAGTGTTTAAAAAAATTGTCACAACAAAAACTCTCTGTTCTTTTGAAAGCTGCATTTTGAGGGTATCGAATAGGAGTTAAAAATTAACGGCAAAATTATTCTATAAATATAGCTATCAACTTTTCCTAAAAACCAACTTTGAAATGGTAATTAATTTTTCTATTTTCTTTTATTTGTTACAAAAATAGTAGAATTTAATGTTTTTGCAGTCATATAAATTATAAAATGAATTATACCTATTAGCTATGAATTTGTTCGTATATTTCGTTCTCACGCAAGCCCTTTATATTTCCATTCTTTTAATTTGCTGCAGGATGTTTAATTTCTGTTGTAACTTTTAACAGATTATCAAGAAAGATGCAGAATGACTAAACAAAAAAAAAACTGTGTTTTTAGAAGATTTCTAGTTTTGATAGTTTGTAAATATTACGCCACCTTGTATATATTTTGATATTAAAGGAGATGAGTAGCTGTCCAATATCTCGTCAATTTCCCTAACCAATAGAGTGTACCTCACACAATGAACTAGAGGCCTGTTGACGTACATTAGCCACACCACTACACCTCTATTTAGCAGTTACGTGTAGTGCTGTACAGATACCGTAACTATTACCAATAGCAATACTTGGTATTAGTAATCAGAACGATACCGATAGTACTGGTTCAGCCGTAGTTAAATAGCAGATAATGAGTAGCTACAACTAGCAACAAGATAAACCTCTAACTGATAGCTACTAACAACTACTGCATTTTAAAGACCATTTAGATATTAAAATTCAATTAGAATGATTATTATTAAACTAAATTTAGATAATGAAATATGCAATTAGTTTGTATTCATTCGATTGGCTAAGATTTTCAAGGGATTCATAAATTACATAGATCCTATCTATTTTTAAAACTCTTTTAGATAATTTTCAAGAAAGTCCTTTTCCTAATTTCGTATGCAAACCAAAAGGTAGAAACTGACCATCAGAGAAAATGGGCGTGGCTTCCTGTTTCTCCTGTTCTGCAGCTTCTATTGCGTCATCGAGCCGTTTGTTGAACCAGGAGACCAACTCTGCATATTTAGCATCTCCCAGCTCCTTTAATTTGGGGTCTGATGAGAAATATAAAGGAATTATAGCCACTATAGAGGAAGTTAAATGGTAGATTGTAATTAAGAACAGTTCAGCTGGTGGGTGACTGTGGTTGGATAAAATAACAGAAGAAAAAGAGTGAAGAGTAAGAAAGGAAGAGCAGAGGAGGTGAAGAGTAAGAAAGGAAGAGCAAAGGAAGTGAAGAGTAAGAAAGGAAGAGCAGAGGAAGTGAAGAGTAAGAAAGGAAGAACAGAGGAAGTGAAGAGTAAGAAAGGAAGAGCAGAGGAAGTGAAGAGTAAGAAAGGAAGAGCAGAGGAAGTGAAGAGTGAGAAAGGAAGAGCAGAGGAAGTGAAGAGTAAGAAAGGAAGAGCAGAGGAAGTGAAGAGTAAGAAAGGAAGAGCAGAGGAAGTGAAGAGTAAGAAAGGAAGAGCAGAGGAGGTGAAGAGTAAGAAAGGAAGAGCAGATGAGGTGAAGAGTAAGAAAGGAAGCGCAAAGGAGGTGAAGAGTAAGAAAGGAAGAGCAAAGGAGGTGAAGAGTAAGAAAGGAAGAGCAAAGGAGGTGAAGAGTAAGAAAAGAAGAGCAGAGGAAGTGAAGAGTAAGAAAGGAAGAGCAGAGGAAGTGAAGAGTAAGAAAGGAAGAGCAAAGGAAGAGCAGAGTAAGAAAGGAAGAGCAGAGGAAGTGAAGAGTAAGAAAGGAAGAGCAAAGGAGGTGAAGAGTAAGAAAGGAAGAGCAAAGGAGGTGAAGAGTAAGAAAGGAAGAGCAAAGGAAGAGCAGAGGAAGTGAATAGTAAGAAAGGAAGAGCAAAGGAAGAGCAGAGGAGGTGAAGAGTAAGAAAGGAAGAGCAAAGGAAGAGCAGAGGAAGTGAATAGTAAGAAAGGAAGTGAAGAGTAAGAAAGGAAGAGCAAAGGAAGTGAAGAGTAAGAAAGGAAGAGCAAAGGAAGTGAAGAGTAAGAAAGGAAGAGCAAATGTTTTTAAAGCACTTCTAGATTGGTTTTAGCTCTAATATTTTAACACGTTATCCGGCAGACTTTCAGACATAATTTTAAGCAAAAAAAAAAAGAAATTTTTCAAATGAGGTAGACAGTCTCCTTAAATTTAGTATAGGTAGCTAATTATTATTGTTAGCAGGTTATATTGTCCAGAAATATATAACATAGTTAATAGAGTCACTCCAGTCACTTGCTTGTTCTCAACTGAAAAGTAACAGCACTACATTGCCATTGAAATGAAACACGGAAGAGAGAAATAAATAGCTAACTTGAAGAGAGAAATAAATAGCTAACTTGAAGAGAGAAATAAATAGCTAACTTGAAGAGAGAAATAAATAGCTAACATGAAGAGAGAAATAAATAGCTAACATGAAGAGAGAAATAAATAGCTAACGTGAAGAGAGAAATAAATAGCTAACATGAAGAGAGAAATAAATAGCTAACTTGAAGAGAGAAATAAATAGCTAACTTGAAGAGAGAAATAAATAGCTAACATGAGAAGAAAAATAAATAGCTAACATGAAGAGAGAAATAAATAGCTAACTTGAAGAGAGAAATAAATAGCTAACATGAAGAGAGAAATAAATAGCTAACGTGAAGAGAGAAATAAATAGCTAACTTGAAGAGAGAAATAAATAGCTAACTTGAAGAGAGAAATAAATAGCTAACAAGAAGAGAGAAATAAATAGCTAACATGAAGAGAGAAATAAATAGCTAACATGAAGAGAGAAATAAATAGCTAACGTGAAGAGAGAAATAAATAGCTAACATGAAGAGAGAAATAAATAGCTAACTTGAAGAGAGAAATAAATAGCTAACTTGAAGAGAGAAATAAATAGCTAACTTGAAGAGAGAAATAAATAGCTAACTTGAAGAGAGAAATAAATAGCTAACGTGAAGAGAGAAATAAATAGCTAACATGAAGAGAGAAATAAATAGCTAACTTGAAGAGAGAAATAAATAGCTAACTTGAAGAGAGAAATAAATAGCTAACTTGAAGAGAGAAATAAATAGCTAACATGAAGAGAGAAATAAATAGCTAACATGAAGAGAGGAATAAATAGCTAACTTGAAGAGAGAAATAAATAGCTAACGTGAAGAGAGAAATAAATAGCTAACTTGAAGAGAGAAATAAATAGCTAACATGAAGAGAGAAATAAATAGCTAACGTGAAGAGAGAAATAAATAGCTAACATGAAGAGAGAAATAAATAGCTAACTTGAAGAGAGAAATAAATAGCTAACATGAAGAGAGAAATAAATAGCTAACTTGAAGAGAGAAATAAATAGCTAACTTGAAGAGAGAAATAAATAGCTAACATGAAGAGAGAAATAAATAGCTAACTTGAAGAGAGAAATAAATAGCTAACTTGAAGAGAGAAATAAATAGCTAACATGAAGAGAGAAATAAATAGCTAACTTGAAGAGAGAAATAAATAGCTAACTTGAAGAGAGAAATAAATAGCTAACATGAAGAGAGAAATAAATAGCTAACATGAAGAGAGAAATAAATAGCTAACTTGAAGAGAGAAATAAATAGCTAACTTGAAGAGAGTAATAAATAGCTAACTTGAAGAGAGAAATAAATAGCTAACTTGAAGAGAGAAATAAATAGCTAACTTGAAGAGAGAAATAAATAGCTAACTTGAAGAGAGAAATAAATAGTTAATATGAAGAGAGAAATAAATAGCTAACATGAAGAGAGAAATAATGCTCAAAAGTTGCATGTCTCTTTAGAATGGAATAAATGAGGATAGAAGCAAATGGTGTAGTTAATTGATTACCTAGTTATGGTGTAGCTAATTAATGTAGCTAGTAATTACCTAGTTATGGTGTGTATGATCAATCTAGTTAAATAATTACCTAGTTAATGTAGCTAGTAATTACCTAGTTATGGTCTATAGACTCGATGTAGGTTGGTCCAACAGGAAAAAATTTAGGAGTTAATACGTTCAGCTCTACCTTCCGAAGATCGTCAAGAGAGCTTTTTCATTTTTAACATGTTCAATAGGTATCACGATGCTAGCAGACGTTTCCAAATTTCGCTTAAGGCTTCAGTGCCAAGCAGAACTTTCACGGTGTGAGAAGGTGGGTAGCTTAGTAGTACAAATGGCCACATGTAGGTATGATAAAATAAGTGGGACAAATATTGCCCACTACGTACACAACTCATGTAGTCATTACTGACTGACGTAATGGGCCACTATTGTACCACGACTCTGTGGTACACTATTATACCACTACGTCTATAGGCCATGATGGCATCACTTCTACTGGGAAACGTAACCAAAAAGATGAAGCGATCAAGATAGCAGACTACGATCATGCTTACAACAAAGCCAAAAAGGGTTTAGATGTCTCAGACCAGATGACATCATACAATACTGCACTGCGTAAAAGACTCAAATGGTTAATGGTACAGGAAAGTTGCTTCCGATATTATAACAGTAACAGCAGTTGTAAATGTTTCCGTACTCTACAGTAAATGTTTTGCAGATTCAAATATGCCAATTCTACAGTTTTGAGATGCCGCTGTAGTTGCTTTTTCTGGAATGACCGAAAACGTCATTAGAGCGGGTAGGGCTCCTGACCCTATTAGAGGTCAGAGTCGTCAGACTTTGGATCATGTCCTGAGTGAAGGAGATGAAGGGACTACACAAAAAAAGATGTCATGGTTGTTATGAGAAAATCTCCAAAAATAAAGATGGGAGATTACTAACATAGCTGCTGTGAACAATGCGACTCTAAGCCATTCCTAGGATGGAAAGCACCCAAATGCTTGAAATATTTCTGAAAAATTCTATAAAATAAAAGGAATAGTTATTTTGTATTATATTTTATGTTTGCCAGTCAGTTTATTTTATTTTTATTAGTTTATGAAAAGGAAATTTTAGGCTGTGACATAAGCTATGTCTAGCATTGAGGCTGTGTCTTTATAAAAAATAAATATTACATCTTTTCAAAGGTTTTTCACATCCTCAATACTCCATTAACAATTTCAATTATTCATTTAATAAGTAAAACCATCATTAAATGCTAAAAAACGGAATATTAAAAAGTTACCTAAATTTAACCAATGGTACATATATGTACCACTACGCCCATGAATCATATAGCACGTGGTACATATTTATACCACTACGTAGTGGACGTGTTGATAAAAATCACATTTTTTCACTTTTTTTTTAGTAAAAAAAATTGAGATCAAAATTCAAAAAAGCTCACTTGACGATCATAGGAATTTCGAGCTAAACAGATAAGCTTCCATAAATTTTTCTGTAGGAACAACCCCCATTGAGTCTATGGCTAGACTTGGCGCGAGTACGATTTGAGTAAAAAAGTTACCGAGATATTGGACTTTGAAGTAAACAAAAGATACTCATAAGGTCGCTTCGGAGGGACCAAGGGTCCCCCTTGTGCTATGACAAAGCCATCTACCACAAATGGGAGGCTATTAACAAAAAAACAAAGGTCCCCCCCTCCATTATTCGCACCCCTGACTCACTTCCTGCCACAGCAAACTGAAATTTTCTGTACGTTTTCTTTAGACTGTTTTCTGGTGAACTTAAGTAAAAAAGAAAATTGGTAAAAAATCACTATACGATCCTTTTAAGTAATTACCTATTTATAATCTAGTTAAGTAATTACCTAGTTATAATCTAGTTAAGTAATTACCTAGTTATAATCTAGTTAAGTAATTACCTAGTTATAATCTAGTTAAGTAATTACCTAGTTATAATCTAGTTAAGTAATTACCTAGTTATAATCTAGTTAAGTAATTACCTAGTTCGAACTCAGGCACTGACTCCTTCATCTTCTCAGTTATTGACATTAGACTGTTTCTCATCTCATTGTAACTTTCTTCAGAGGGAAACAAACTCTTGATGTAACTTGCGTCTGGCAAAGCAGACCTCCACTCTTCATACGACTGAAAATAAAGATTAATCATCTATATAATCACCAGAAAGAGAAAAATAATAGATAGCTAGCTATTAGCTAAAGGATTTGGTGTTACATTGACAATAATGAACACATAATTGGTAAAGTGAAAAGAACTAATTGAAATTAGCTAGCTAATTGAAGAGACATCATGATCTCCCTTAAATAAAATAAAGTTTATCAATTAATGTACAAATTTGAAATTTTCAGGGTTAATGCAACTACTCAAATGGAGTAGCTAGGTTTTATTCGTCTTTGCCCTCTCTATCTCATTTTACCTCCACACACATTGAGAAATTTGATAAAACCCGTCTGTAACTTTGTGAGCAACTTATTTATGAAGAAAATGAATTGAACCCACTGTTTCTAGCTCAAAAACTGTAGGAGTTGATGCCTTTTGAAGTAGAAAAAATGTACTTTTCAGGAATGCCAATTTACTGAAATTTTTGAGGGAAAAATTGTCTAACTGAAATAATTCTGGTTCCATAAATTATCATACGAGATCCCAATAAACTCTCAATACCAGTGCTGACAGGTCTTTTGACAGACCTGACATGAATAATATATACAATAGTGAATATCTTTTTTTGAAGCACTTCTAGATTATTTTTAGCTCTAATATTTTAACACGTTATCCGGGAGACTAGCTATAGGACATCATTTTATGGGAAAAAAAATTCCATTTTATTCAGATTTGAGGGAGATGGTCCGCTTAATAAACCTACAGCTAGCTATTCAGTATTCACCTATATCTATAGTTATTTGATTAGCTATTCAAATTATTGCCATAGAGCTTCCCAATAAATATAGCTATAGGAGTCATTCTTATTCAAAAAACCACAACATAGCTAGGTGGTTCATCAAAGGTAAAAGTTTAAGGCTCAGCACTCGACTAGTTACCATACTTGAAAATGCTAAACTACTCTTAACTCTACAAAATGATAGCACAATCTGAAGAATGATATTAGACAATGAACAAAGACACAATATGTAATATAATGAAAACTATAATCTCAGTAGTATTATATTATTATATGACAGTTTAAAGCAAAGGCATATCAAGAGAGAATATAGTAATAGTTCAATATTTGTTAAACTGCAGAGTACAAAGTAAGTCACTACCTTAGCAAGAGCACTGCCACCAGCCACAGATCCACCCAGTACCCAGTAGCGTAGTTTGAGAGCAGAGCGCAGTACTCTACCCACTAACATTGCTATGCCCCTGTGAGAGAGAGGCCCTGTGCTATACTTAGAGAACAGAGGTGTGGGGTGCCTAGTGAGACTGGAGTAGTGCCTTCTGATGGGTTGCAACAACAACCGTGTCTGGAAAGAAACACTGGAGTCAATACTGAGAAAACTATATTAGCTAGATAAGTGACACATAGGGTAAAAGAACAATTACCAGATGCTTATGCTTTTTGCCAGCAGATGTTATATATCTGATGAGCAACTGACATGACTTATTACTATCAAATTACATTTATTAAGTAGATACCTGTTCTTTCTACTAAATTGGTTCATTACCTTGACTATAATGAAATTGATAGAATTGTTTTCTTTCATAAATTATTTTTAGAAACAATAATGGTATATTTCAGAGTTCAATTAGCTATTGTTTTAAATATTACCTCATGTGAAACTGCATGTTCTCCCAATAGCTTCCTTTTCAGTGCAGGGGCTTGTGACCCTCCCACAACTCTGATGTAATACCTGCCAAAAGAGGAAAATAATGGAGAGGTGCTAAATAAATAGCATTTTAACATTATGTAGCATAAATTGTGTATAGCGTCAGACCGGGTGGCTTTGCGCACTTCAACATTCCGGGTGAAGTTGCGCATCGGTAATTGACGGTGAATGCGTGAAAATATTTTATATCTGACAACACCATTGGAAAGAGCAGCTCTTAAAACCCCTAGTGCATAAATTTCACGAAAATTGTAAGAGATTAAGTATAGATACTAAGTGTTCAAACAGAGACCTATGTTTTTTATGGCAAAATAATTATTTTGGACTAGAATCGAATCTCCGCGAACTATGCTGTAGTGTTGATAATTATGCTCCAATTTGATTTCAATTTACGTTGGATACGCATAATTTACTGCAGATTAACGTCATGTAAGATGATTTTAATAATAATTATAAATTATTGAGATATAACCAATATACTAGATGCGCAACATCACCCTGGGAATATTTTAATTCACGGGTGGACTTGCGCACATTTATTAATAGAGTGAAAGAGCTCTTAGTCATTAATAAACCTGTGATATTCATCCCCGATACTCCTATATCACGTCAATTCCACAGCAGTCTCACGTTAATTCCACAGCAGTCTCACGTTAATTCCACAGCAGTCTCACGGCAATTCCACAGCAGTCTCACGGCAATTCCACAGCAGTCTCACGGCAATTCCACAGCAGTCTCACGGCAATTCCACAGCAGTCTCACGGCAATTCCACAGCAGTCTCACGGCAATTCCACAGCAGTCTCACGGCAATTCCACAGCAGTCTCACGGCAATTCCACAGCAGTCTCACGGCAATTCCACAGCAGTCTCACGGCAATTCCACAGCAGTCTCACGGCAATTCCACAGCAGTCTCACGGCAATTCCACAGCAGTCTCACGGCAATTCCACAGCAGTCTCACGGCAATTCCACAGCAGTCTCACGGCAATTCCACAGCAGTCTCACGGCAATTCCACAGCAGTCTCACGGCAATTCCACAGCAGTCTCACGGCAATTCCACAGCAGTCTCACGGCAATTCCACAGCAGTCTCACGGCAATTCCACAGCAGTCTCACGGCAATTCCACAGCAGTCTCACGGCAATTCCACAGCAGTCTCACGGCAATTCCACAGCAGTCTCACGGCAATTCCACAGCAGTCTCACGGCAATTCCACAGCAGTCTCACGGCAATTCCACAGCAGTCTCACGGCAATTCCACAGCAGTCTCACGGCAATTCCACAGCAGTCTCACGGCAATTCCACAGCAGTCTCACGGCAATTCCACAGCAGTCTCACGGCAATTCCACAGCAGTCTCACGGCAATTCCACAGCAGTCTCACGGCAATTCCACAGCAGTCTCACGGCAATTCCACAGCAGTCTCACGGCAATTCCACAGCAGTCTCACGGCAATTCCACAGCAGTCTCACGGCAATTCCACAGCAGTCTCACGGCAATTCCACAGCAGTCTCACGGCAATTCCACAGCAGACTCACGGCAATTCCACAGCAGACTCACGGCAATTCCACAGCAGACTCACGGCAATTCCACAGCAGACTCACGGCAATTCCACAGCAGACTCACGGCAATTCCACAGCAGACTCACGGCAATTCCACAGCAGACTCACGGCAATTGCACAGCAGACTCGCGGCAATTGCACAGCAGACTCGCGGCAATTGCACAGCAGACTCGCGGCAATTGCACAGCAGACTCGCGGCAATTGCACAGCAGACTCACGGCAATTGCACAGCAGACTCACGGCAATTGCACAGCAGACTCACGGCAATTGCAAAGCAGACTCACGGCAATTGCAAAGCAGACTCACGGCAATTGCACAGCAGACTCACGGCAATTGCACAGCAGACTCACGGCAATTGCACAGCAGACTCACGGCAATTGCACAGCAGACTCACGGCAATTGCACAGCAGACTCACGGCAATTGCACAGCAGACTCACGGCAATTGCACAGCAGACTCACGGCAATTGCACAGCAGACTCACGGCAATTGCACAGCAGACTCACGGCAATTGCACAGCAGACTCACGGCAATTGCACAGCAGACTCACGGCAATTGCACAGCAGACTCACGGCAATTGCACAGCAGACTCACGGCAATTGCACAGCAGACTCACGGCAATTGCACAGCAGACTCACGGCAATTGCACAGCAGACTCACGGCAATTGCACAGCAGACTCACGGCAATTGCACAGCAGACTCACGGCAATTGCACAGCAGACTCACGGCAATTGCACAGCAGACTCACGGCAATTGCACAGCAGACTCACGGCAATTGCACAGCAGACTCACGGCAATTGCACAGCAGACTCACGGCAATTGCACAGCAGACTCACGGCAATTCCACAGCAGCCTCACGGCAATTCCACAGCAGCCTCACGGCAATTCCACAGCAGCCTCACGGCAATTCCACAGCAGCCTCACGGCAATTCCACAGCAGACTCACGGCAATACCACAGCAGACTCACGGCAATACCACAGCAGACTCACGGCAATACCACAGCAGACTCACGGCAATTCCACAGCAGACTCACGGCAATTCCACAGCAGACTCACGGCAATTCCACAGCAGACTCACGGCAATTCCACAGCAGACTCACGGCAATTCCACAGCAGACTCACGGCAATTCCACAGCAGACTCACGGCAATTCCACAGCAGACTCACGGCAATTCCACAGCAGACTCACGGCAATTCCACAGCAGACTCACGGCAATTCCACAGCAGACTCACGGCAATTCCACAGCAGACTCACGGCAATTCCACAGCAGACTCACGGCAGTTGCATAGAAGATTGGGGCAGTTGCATAGAAGATTGGGGCAGATTCACGGCAGTTGCATAGCATATCGGGGTTAGATTTTCTATGCACAGTTTATACATAGGATGAGCTTGCGCACTGCGCAGTTTCACATTGGGTGATTTTGCGCAGTGCGCAAGTACACCCGGTAATTGCGCAAAATTCACCCGGTTTATCCCCACGATCTTTGCGCACAGTTTTTCGATGATAACTTTTTTTCTATTGAACTTAAAGAGTTGAAACTTGGTGAGCACCTAGTTCTACCCTTCATCTATCTGCACACAAAAAATCAGATTGCTGACTTCTCTAGTTTTTTCGTAAAATCAAAGTATGCGGAAAATGCGCAAAGCCACCCGGTCCGACGCTATGTGTCTTTGCCAATAGGAAACACATAATAACCAATCATCTGTCCACATATAACATAGCTACCTATAGTCTAATCATTTGAACTCAGCAGGTGGTTTATTATCTGTTTCTGAACCAAAGACCATACACACACAGAATAGTGTTCTAAATTATGTTCCACATGACATTCTATATTAAAGATGATATTAATTTAAACATATATTCTTTGAATTAAGATTGCTCTAGAATTGGTGAGTTCAGTAAAATCTAAGTATTACATAACTAGAGTTTGAGAGATAAGTAGGAAATTGTAAAACATCTTAAATGAAACAAGAAAAAAAAGTAGTTAGCTTATATAATAACTATTATAATGACACCAGCAGGTATCATAGATACCAATTGAAATATAGAAGCAATTGAAATGTAGAATTTTACATAATAAAAAGAAGTTATATAATCATCCCCAAAAATAGTTTGCTCATCATTATTTTTTTGTCAGTCTGTGGTTTGTCATGCTTTAAGACGTTCACTACGTTTCGGGCCATATGTGTACCGGCTGTAAGATTACATTGTTGCGTATCGGGACACCCGTGTGCCGAATGCAATTTTATCGTGTTTTTAAAAATGCTAATAATTACTAATAGTGATTATTCTTCAACTTATGGATTTATTAATATAGCTAACCGTCATTAATATAACAGGAATGCCAGCTATATCCATATATGCAGTGAACGTGTTAAGTAAAACCAATTATAGGAAGTTATAGCAATTATTTTATAGTATCGCCAATTATAAGAAGATAAATATATATGAAAACAACTTCGAGGAATTAATTTCTGTTGTTGACAAATTATATATGTAGTACTTACCCAAATTTGCCCCTATTTAATAAATATGCCATAATATTAAGACACTGTACAACTACTAGATAGGCAATAAGAGAGACAACTAGAAATGAATAAACATGTGCTACTAGCAATGTTATCAATCTAAATATTACATCTGAAATATAAAACATTAAAAGACATGGAAGACTTCATCAAATAAATTATTAGTATGATCTGCAATTTGAGTGAAACCTACATTTTCTTCTGGGTAAAAAAAAACATTTTTCAAATCATTGACTGAACATGACAGCCAGTCTGCAAAGCACATAATGGCCCCTTGGCACCAAAGATCTTTGGAGACATTTTTTGAAGGAAAATATATCTTTGCAAGATCTTTGAGAGTCCATTTTCTAATTAATTCCTCTGTGTGGAATTATCCCATCAAATCAGTCTGAAAAGTGCATCCAAGTCACCAAAGATCTTTCTTGCTTGAGCTGCTTAGGAAACATTATTTGAGGGAAAAATATATCTTTGCTAGATCTTGGAAGTCATTAGTGAGGTTCACCAGGAAAAAAGATGCCAACCCTGGAGAGACAAATAGAGTGTTTATGATAATGAGGCTATGAGCCATATTATTTTACTTTACCTTCACACAGAATATTATGAATATGGGACATCTTTAACATTTTCTGTTCAAACAATCATTGATTTATTACTATAGGATTAGGGTGAACTTATGAACGTGAAGCAGGTAAATTAGTAAAATTACAGAACATTAACTAATTTCGGCTTTAAACCTTTCGAGTCTCCTAGGACACTTTTGTCCCGCAAAATTGTTTAAAAAGTTGTTCCTGTTCTTCTATTTAGACTGATATACATTGTCAATAAATTATAAGTATCTATTTTTTGTAAGTATACATATATGTGAGATCTAATAGTAGAGAGAATTTGGAGGCTGAATTATGCTCCAATAATGAAATGTAATAGATTTTTCCCATTCTGGAACACAGATGTCACAAAAGGATTTTTCAAAGATCCAACTTGGGACACATGTGTCCCAAGAGACTTTGCTATATATAATCATTTTTTTAGTCTGCTGAGATAGAAGTGTCTTGGGAGACTGGAACTGAAATGTCTGTTGGGACACCAGTGTCTCATAGCTAAAATTTTATAGTTATGTGTAATTTCACTAATTTTTCAATTAAGTTCCATTTATACATGTCCAATGATTATATATACAAGTTTTTAGAGCTGTAAATCAAATGCACGAAAGCCAACTCGAAAGGGTTAAACCACAGAAATATTAATAAAAATAATAGCTTCAAAATACTAGTCAAATTACCAATTAATAAGTATTTCAATTCTTTTGATATACCTAACAAAATTTTAGAAAAAAATAAGCTCAGCTTCAGCAATAATGTTTCATAGTGTGGCAGGAATGTCACCAGTTTAATGAGGAAATGAGTAAATAACTTATGGTCATCACATTTAACTTCTTTAAAAGTACATAGGCTATTTGACTTCTTAGTGAAGAATTTACAGTTGAAAATATCATTAC
This sequence comes from Caprella mutica, assembly GCA_947561585.1. Taxonomy (NCBI): domain Eukaryota; kingdom Metazoa; phylum Arthropoda; class Malacostraca; order Amphipoda; family Caprellidae; genus Caprella; species Caprella mutica. Next base: position 177,043 of record CANNZV010002437.1, read on the forward strand.
GTTTCATATCTGATGCATGTGCATCCTTTATGGCTATTTTATAAGTAATTTAACCATTAATTACAGTTTCTTTATTTGGTGCACAAAATCCAACTGATATTTTCCAAAAGCTGAAAAATCCACCAAGATTTCAAATAATTTGGCAGATCCACCCATGTTTCAAAGTAACATAGACTTTTGAGGGGTGAAATATAAGTAAAAACAATGTAAATCACTATAAATCAAACTGCAGGAACTGGTAAACTGTTCTCCAAGACATCCTCTATTTTAGCTTCTATTCTCAGTAAAATACATGTAAATATAGGAGGAAATAAGAAATTTAAGGATTGTTACCTACCATGAAATACAGTATGGTATGTAGCTACCTAATGACCTTTGGACATCAGACCTCAGCCAACCTGGATCCATTTTCTCTTTAAACTGGTGACTTTCCTGCAACATTTTCCTTATTTAGCCACCAAAAATTAATGGTAACATAGAAATAAATAGCTAAAAATCACCGACTTTGCTAGGATATTCTTTTCAAACCAGTCTACAGAATATGGGAGATATTTGGGATATTCTCTCTGAAAATTTTTGAATTAATTTCTATATTTATATTAGTTTTGGTACAAAAACTTCTTAATTAAATCAATTAATCTCTACAATTACATTAATTTTGGTACAAACGGAATAAAAGCTCTCTATCAACACTTTACCAGTTTCTGCAGACTAGTTTTCAAATTCTAGTGGGGAAAAAATTCCACCAGCATGTCTGTGGAATTTACCATGAAATACAGACTAGAAGTCTGAAATGAGACTTAAAAGAAGTTGTCAGTTGTGTAAAGTTAGCAGGGGCTGCCCCTGTTTCAAAAGTATGAACAAAGTCGCAAATATATTGGCGACTTTTGAAGGTTAAAGCCAGATAATAAAGCATGTCCAAACTCTCAATTTTAATGGCAAGTTTGTGACAGTTATTTCGAGCCCTCCAATGGCAAATGGCAAAAAATGTCTATTTTTCTCCTATGCTACAATGCTATTTTGGAGAGAATTTATGATAATTTGATCATTTTGGAGATTTTAGGAGAGAACTGGGGAGACAAATGGAGAGTTTGAGGCCATATTACTTTACTTGGGGTTAAAATAAGTTTAAAAAACTACAATTAACTTTTAAATCACTCATAAAATAGCCATGAAGGATGCACATGCATCATACATGAAACATAATGATGTTTTCAACAGTAAAATCTTCACTAACAATACTAAGATGCCAAATACCTACTTTAAAATGAATTAAATGTGGCGACCAGGATCCATTTTCTCATCAAACTGACGACTTTCCTGCCACACTATGACACATCACATAAAGGGCTGCACTCTGCAGGGCCACACCCAGATTGTATTTGGTGGTAAATTCCAATGATATGTGGGCAGATATTTAATTTCTCTCTTAATAAAAAAATTCCTGCAATGTTGGAGAATAATTAGCTATTAATTCCTATATTACCATTAATTTTTGGAGGGGAAACTGGAAAAAATGTTGGAGGACAAGACAAATTGATGAAAAATGTTGGTAGCTATTTCTCAAATTTTAGAAAAAAAGTCTATTTCTCAAAGTCTAGGTAGGGTCACGCAGGTAAATTTTGACAATTTAATTTTTAATTGCGGCCCTCTCAAGAGAATCTAAATCATTCTGAACTGAAATTACATTTGGGCAACAAAAGAAGCGAAGTGCCATATTTCAAAGTATGGACAAAGTCGCCAGTATTCTGGCGACTTTTGAGGGGTGAAGTAAGTTTACAAACCTGTAAATAACAAGTAAATCACTTATTATTCATAGATAGTCTCAAGTGATACACATGCATCATACATTATGCATAAGGATGTTTTCGAGTGTAAAATCTTCACTAGGATGTCCTATTTCTTCTTCAAAGTATCCTAAGTGTGGCAACCTTGATCCATTTTCTCACCAAACTGGCGACTTTCCAGCCACACTTTGAAACATGGGCGCAGTGCCAGTCTGCAAAAGATGCATGAAGTTGTGAAGTTTATCGGGTAACTATTGAGGCTTCAAAATTAGTCTCCTGAATTATCCGGTGACAATTTTCTAATTAATTCCAATGTTTGAATGTTATTATTGGAGAGTATTTTGAGATTTTTGGCCGTTTTGGAGAGAATTTACAAAATCTTTGGAGAGAAATTGCTCCAAAAATTAAATATATGGAGACTGATTGTGCATGCTATAACTTATCAATCTAAGTTTTTAACGAGGGTTTTGAAGCTAGGTATGACCGTATGATATTTCTTTTGTTAGAGGCCGCAGTGACTTAGTCTCCAGCCTGTAGAATATGGGAGATATTTGGGATATTCCCTCTGAACACTTTTGAATTAATTCCTATACTCTATTTACATTAATTTAGCTACAAACACTTCTGAACTGAATTAATCCCAATTCCCAACTAATAAATCATGTCCAAATTCGCCATTTTAATGGTGAATTTGTGAGTTATTTTGAGCCCTTCAATTGCTGATGGTCCAAGTAAAATAGTATGGCTCCCAGACTCATAAACTCTCCAAAAATAACCAAATTTCTCTCCAAAATGATCAAATTATCATAAATTCTCTCCAAAATAACACTGTAGGCTGTAGCATAGGAGAAAATTATATATTTCTCGCCATTTGCAATTGAAGGGCTCAAAATAACTGTTACAAACTTGCTATTAAAATGGCAAGTTTGGACATGCTTTATTACCTGGCTAATGGTGAGAAATATCTAATTTTCTCCTATGCTGCAATGTTATTTTGTTGAGAAATTGTTATTTTTGGCCAAAATTTTGTTACCATGTTTCAAAGTGTGGCAGGAAAGTCACCAGTTTAGTGAGAAAATGGATCCAGGTCGCCACATATAAGATACTTTAAAGAAGAAATTTGACTTCCTAGTGAAGATCTTACACTTGAAAATATCCTCATGGCTCATGCCTCATGTCTGATGCATGTGCATCTCTTGAGACTATTTTAAGAGTGATTTACTTGTTATGTACATGTTTTTCAACTTATTTCACCCATCAAAAGTCCCCAATATACTGGCGACTTTCACCATACTTTGAAATATGGGAGAGAGATGGAGAGACAAATGATGAGTTTATGAGCCATACTATTTTACTTGGAATTAATCCCTATATTTACATTTATTTTGCTACAAACAGAATAAGAGATCTCTACGAACACTTTACCAGTTTCTGCAGACTGGCTTAATGTTTTCCTGGACCCTTTTGAAAATATTATTCTGGTAATTCACTAATTTTCCACGTTTCAAAGTGTGGCAGGAAAGTCGTCAGTTTGGTGAGAAAATTGATCAAGGTCGCTACATTCAAGATACTTTGAAGAATAAATAGGACTTCCTAGTTCCTAGTGAAAATTTTACACTTGAAAACTTCCTTATGCATCATGTCTGATGTCAGTCTGCAAAAAATGCATGAAGTTGTGAATTTTAGCCGGCGACTATTGAGGCCTTGAAATTGGTCTTCTGAATTATCTGGCGACAATTTTCTAATTAATTATATATTATGTTTACATGTAATAATTGGAGAGTATTTTGAATTTTTTTGGCCATTTTGCCTAGTTCAAGAGTATGTACCAGGTCACCGATTAATTGTTGACTTGAAATTTGTGAAAATAAGTATCTTTCACATATATAAACGACTAATGAGCACTTGAATTAGATTTAAAATTAAAATTGGTGACTCATAATCATAAACGGCGGAGCCGCGCATCTTTGTTGAAATGTAAACAAAGCAGCCATTTTGTTTTGATATGGCGGCTCCACACACGATGTATAATTCAAATTGTACATCAGTTTTCTGTTTTCAGAGTTCTTTTGTTATGAATGATGTGGTCACTACTTCTCATTTTAATTTGATGCTCTCTGACTAATTATCGGAAAACAAAAACAAATGAATAACTGAATGTTAAATAACTGAAAAAACAAATGAATAAAGAAAGTATGCCTCTCTGTGATTGGCTGATATCAGTTGTATGCCTCTCTCCGTGACCGGACAATTGCCACCCGCGGATAATTGCCACCTGCGGACAATTGACACCCCCGGACTGTTGCCACCCGGACAATTGCCACCTCCGGACAATTGCCACCCAAATATTTATTATCAGGCCACTTAACTTTAAAAATGGAGATGAAATATGTAAATTACTTTGTACGATTAATTATTATTTGTATACATTATAAGATAAGAAAATTCATTTCACATTTAATTCACATTTAATATTTTCCTTTTTAACCCTTTCGCTCCGATTTTTTTCTGAGTTCATTATGAGTAATAATAAAGTTTTTTTAATAATATTTATGTATTTGTATATTATTTTAATCTATTGATAAAGTGTTTATATCAAACTTATGATGGGACAATATTTCCCACCAGTAATGTACATCACTGTCCACATATAACATAGCTACCTATAGTCTAATCATTTGAACTCAGCAGGTGGTTTATTATCTGTTTCTGAACCAAAGACCATACACACACAGAATAGTGTTCTAAATTATGTTCCACATGACATTCTATATTAAAGATGATATTAATTTAAACATATATTCTTTGAATTAAGATTGCTCTAGAATTGGTGAGTTCAGTAAAATCTAAGTATTACATAACTAGAGTTTGAGAGATAAGTAGGAAATTGTAAAACATCTTAAATGAAACAAGAAAAAAAAGTAGTTAGCTTATATAATAACTATTATAATGACACCAGCAGGTATCATAGATACCAATTGAAATATAGAAGCAATTGAAATGTAGAATTTTACATAATAAAAAGAAGTTATATAATCATCCCCAAAAATAGTTTGCTCATCATTATTTTTTTGTCAGTCTGTGGTTTGTCATGCTTTAAGACGTTCACTACGTTTCGGGCCATATGTGTACCGGCTGTAAGATTACATTGTTGCGTATCGGGACACCCGTGTGCCGAATGCAATTTTATCGTGTTTTTAAAAATGCTAATAATTACTAATAGTGATTATTCTTCAACTTATGGATTTATTAATATAGCTAACCGTCATTAATATAACAGGAATGCCAGCTATATCCATATATGCAGTGAACGTGTTAAGTAAAACCAATTATAGGAAGTTATAGCAATTATTTTATAGTATCGCCAATTATAAGAAGATAAATATATATGAAAACAACTTCGAGGAATTAATTTCTGTTGTTGACAAATTATATATGTACTTACCCAAATTTGCCCCTATTTAATAAATATGCCATAATATTAAGACACTGTACAACTACTAGATAGGCAATAAGAGAGACAACTAGAAATGAATAAACATGTGCTACTAGCAATGTTATCAATCTAAATATTACATCTGAAATATAAAACATTAAAAGACATGGAAGACTTCATCAAATAAATTATTAGTATGATCTGCAATTTGAGTGAAACCTACATTTTCTTCTGGGTAAAAAAAAACATTTTTCAAATCATTGACTGAACATGACAGCCAGTCTGCAAAGCACATAATGGCCCCTTGGCACCAAAGATCTTTGGAGACATTTTTTGAAGGAAAATATATCTTTGCAAGATCTTTGAGAGTCCATTTTCTAATTAATTCCTCTGTGTGGAATTATCCCATCAAATCAGTCTGAAAAGTGCATCCAAGTCACCAAAGATCTTTCTTGCTTGAGCTGCTTAGGAAACATTATTTGAGGGAAAAATATATCTTTGCTAGATCTTGGAAGTCATTAGTGAGGTTCACCAGGAAAAAAGATGCCAACCCTGGAGAGACAAATAGAGTGTTTATGATAATGAGGCTATGAGCCATATTATTTTACTTTACCTTCACACAGAATATTATGAATATGGGACATCTTTAACATTTTCTGTTCAAACAATCATTGATTTATTACTATAGGATTAGGGTGAACTTATGAACGTGAAGCAGGTAAATTAGTAAAATTACAGAACATTAACTAATTTCGGCTTTAAACCTTTCGAGTCTCCTAGGACACTTTTGTCCCGCAAAATTGTTTAAAAAGTTGTTCCTGTTCTTCTATTTAGACTGATATACATTGTCAATAAATTATAAGTATCTATTTTTTGTAAGTATACATATATGTGAGATCTAATAGTAGAGAGAATTTGGAGGCTGAATTATGCTCCAATAATGAAATGTAATAGATTTTTCCCATTCTGGAACACAGATGTCACAAAAGGATTTTTCAAAGATCCAACTTGGGACACATGTGTCCCAAGAGACTTTGCTATATATAATCATTTTTTTAGTCTGCTGAGATAGAAGTGTCTTGGGAGACTGGAACTGAAATGTCTGTTGGGACACCAGTGTCTCATAGCTAAAATTTTATAGTTATGTGTAATTTCACTAATTTTTCAATTAAGTTCCATTTATACATGTCCAATGATTATATATACAAGTTTTTAGAGCTGTAAATCAAATGCACGAAAGCCAACTCGAAAGGGTTAAACCACAGAAATATTAATAAAAATAATAGCTTCAAAATACTAGTCAAATTACCAATTAATAAGTATTTCAATTCTTTTGATATACCTAACAAAATTTTAGAAAAAAATAAGCTCAGCTTCAGCAATAATGTTTCATAGTGTGGCAGGAATGTCACCAGTTTAATGAGGAAATGAGTAAATAACTTATGGTCATCACATTTAACTTCTTTAAAAGTACATAGGCTATTTGACTTCTTAGTGAAGAATTTACAGTTGAAAATATCATTACGTTTCATATCTGATGCATGTGCATCCTTTATGGCTATTTTATAAGTAATTTAACCATTAATTACAGTTTCTTTATTTGGTGCACAAAATCCAACTGATATTTTCCAAAAGCTGAAAAATCCACCAAGATTTCAAATAATTTGGCAGATCCACCCATGTTTCAAAGTAACATAGACTTTTGAGGGGTGAAATATAAGTAAAAACAATGTAAATCACTATAAATCAAACTGCAGGAACTGGTAAACTGTTCTCCAAGACATCCTCTATTTTAGCTTCTATTCTCAGTAAAATACATGTAAATATAGGAGGAAATAAGAAATTTAAGGATTGTTACCTACCATGAAATACAGTATGGTATGTAGCTACCTAATGACCTTTGGACATCAGACCTCAGCCAACCTGGATCCATTTTCTCTTTAAACTGGTGACTTTCCTGCAACATTTTCCTTATTTAGCCACCAAAAATTAATGGTAACATAGAAATAAATAGCTAAAAATCACCGACTTTGCTAGGATATTCTTTTCAAACCAGTCTACAGAATATGGGAGATATTTGGGATATTCTCTCTGAAAATTTTTGAATTAATTTCTATATTTATATTAGTTTTGGTACAAAAACTTCTTAATTAAATCAATTAATCTCTACAATTACATTAATTTTGGTACAAACGGAATAAAAGCTCTCTATCAACACTTTACCAGTTTCTGCAGACTAGTTTTCAAATTCTAGTGGGGAAAAAATTCCACCAGCATGTCTGTGGAATTTACCATGAAATACAGACTAGAAGTCTGAAATGAGACTTAAAAGAAGTTGTCAGTTGTGTAAAGTTAGCAGGGGCTGCCCCTGTTTCAAAAGTATGAACAAAGTCGCAAATATATTGGCGACTTTTGAAGGTTAAAGCCAGATAATAAAGCATGTCCAAACTCTCAATTTTAATGGCAAGTTTGTGACAGTTATTTCGAGCCCTCCAATGGCAAATGGCAAAAAATGTCTATTTTTCTCCTATGCTACAATGCTATTTTGGAGAGAATTTATGATAATTTGATCATTTTGGAGATTTTAGGAGAGAACTGGGGAGACAAATGGAGAGTTTGAGGCCATATTACTTTACTTGGGGTTAAAATAAGTTTAAAAAACTACAATTAACTTTTAAATCACTCATAAAATAGCCATGAAGGATGCACATGCATCATACATGAAACATAATGATGTTTTCAACAGTAAAATCTTCACTAACAATACTAAGATGCCAAATACCTACTTTAAAATGAATTAAATGTGGCGACCAGGATCCATTTTCTCATCAAACTGACGACTTTCCTGCCACACTATGACACATCACATAAAGGGCTGCACTCTGCAGGGCCACACCCAGATTGTATTTGGTGGTAAATTCCAATGATATGTGGGCAGATATTTAATTTCTCTCTTAATAAAAAAATTCCTGCAATGTTGGAGAATAATTAGCTATTAATTCCTATATTACCATTAATTTTTGGAGGGGAAACTGGAAAAAATGTTGGAGGACAAGACAAATTGATGAAAAATGTTGGTAGCTATTTCTCAAATTTTAGAAAAAAAGTCTATTTCTCAAAGTCTAGGTAGGGTCACGCAGGTAAATTTTGACAATTTAATTTTTAATTGCGGCCCTCTCAAGAGAATCTAAATCATTCTGAACTGAAATTACATTTGGGCAACAAAAGAAGCGAAGTGCCATATTTCAAAGTATGGACAAAGTCGCCAGTATTCTGGCGACTTTTGAGGGGTGAAGTAAGTTTACAAACCTGTAAATAACAAGTAAATCACTTATTATTCATAGATAGTCTCAAGTGATACACATGCATCATACATTATGCATAAGGATGTTTTCGAGTGTAAAATCTTCACTAGGATGTCCTATTTCTTCTTCAAAGTATCCTAAGTGTGGCAACCTTGATCCATTTTCTCACCAAACTGGCGACTTTCCAGCCACACTTTGAAACATGGGCGCAGTGCCAGTCTGCAAAAGATGCATGAAGTTGTGAAGTTTATCGGGTAACTATTGAGGCTTCAAAATTAGTCTCCTGAATTATCCGGTGACAATTTTCTAATTAATTCCAATGTTTGAATGTTATTATTGGAGAGTATTTTGAGATTTTTGGCCGTTTTGGAGAGAATTTACAAAATCTTTGGAGAGAAATTGCTCCAAAAATTAAATATATGGAGACTGATTGTGCATGCTATAACTTATCAATCTAAGTTTTTAACGAGGGTTTTGAAGCTAGGTATGACCGTATGATATTTCTTTTGTTAGAGGCCGCAGTGACTTAGTCTCCAGCCTGTAGAATATGGGAGATATTTGGGATATTCCCTCTGAACACTTTTGAATTAATTCCTATACTCTATTTACATTAATTTAGCTACAAACACTTCTGAACTGAATTAATCCCAATTCCCAACTAATAAATCATGTCCAAATTCGCCATTTTAATGGTGAATTTGTGAGTTATTTTGAGCCCTTCAATTGCTGATGGTCCAAGTAAAATAGTATGGCTCCCAGACTCATAAACTCTCCAAAAATAACCAAATTTCTCTCCAAAATGATCAAATTATCATAAATTCTCTCCAAAATAACACTGTAGGCTGTAGCATAGGAGAAAATTATATATTTCTCGCCATTTGCAATTGAAGGGCTCAAAATAACTGTTACAAACTTGCTATTAAAATGGCAAGTTTGGACATGCTTTATTACCTGGCTAATGGTGAGAAATATCTAATTTTCTCCTATGCTGCAATGTTATTTTGTTGAGAAATTGTTATTTTTGGCCAAAATTTTGTTACCATGTTTCAAAGTGTGGCAGGAAAGTCACCAGTTTAGTGAGAAAATGGATCCAGGTCGCCACATATAAGATACTTTAAAGAAGAAATTTGACTTCCTAGTGAAGATCTTACACTTGAAAATATCCTCATGGCTCATGCCTCATGTCTGATGCATGTGCATCTCTTGAGACTATTTTAAGAGTGATTTACTTGTTATGTACATGTTTTTCAACTTATTTCACCCATCAAAAGTCCCCAATATACTGGCGACTTTCACCATACTTTGAAATATGGGAGAGAGATGGAGAGACAAATGATGAGTTTATGAGCCATACTATTTTACTTGGAATTAATCCCTATATTTACATTTATTTTGCTACAAACAGAATAAGAGATCTCTACGAACACTTTACCAGTTTCTGCAGACTGGCTTAATGTTTTCCTGGACCCTTTTGAAAATATTATTCTGGTAATTCACTAATTTTCCACGTTTCAAAGTGTGGCAGGAAAGTCGTCAGTTTGGTGAGAAAATTGATCAAGGTCGCTACATTCAAGATACTTTGAAGAATAAATAGGACTTCCTAGTTCCTAGTGAAAATTTTACACTTGAAAACTTCCTTATGCATCATGTCTGATGTCAGTCTGCAAAAAATGCATGAAGTTGTGAATTTTAGCCGGCGACTATTGAGGCCTTGAAATTGGTCTTCTGAATTATCTGGCGACAATTTTCTAATTAATTATATATTATGTTTACATGTAATAATTGGAGAGTATTTTGAATTTTTTTGGCCATTTTGCCTAGTTCAAGAGTATGTACCAGGTCACCGATTAATTGTTGACTTGAAATTTGTGAAAATAAGTATCTTTCACATATATAAACGACTAATGAGCACTTGAATTAGATTTAAAATTAAAATTGGTGACTCATAATCATAAACGGCGGAGCCGCGCATCTTTGTTGAAATGTAAACAAAGCAGCCATTTTGTTTTGATATGGCGGCTCCACACACGATGTATAATTCAAATTGTACATCAGTTTTCTGTTTTCAGAGTTCTTTTGTTATGAATGATGTGGTCACTACTTCTCATTTTAATTTGATGCTCTCTGACTAATTATCGGAAAACAAAAACAAATGAATAACTGAATGTTAAATAACTGAAAAAACAAATGAATAAAGAAAGTATGCCTCTCTGTGATTGGCTGATATCAGTTGTATGCCTCTCTCCGTGACCGGACAATTGCCACCCGCGGATAATTGCCACCTGCGGACAATTGACACCCCCGGACTGTTGCCACCCGGACAATTGCCACCTCCGGACAATTGCCACCCAAATATTTATTATCAGGCCACTTAACTTTAAAAATGGAGATGAAATATGTAAATTACTTTGTACGATTAATTATTATTTGTATACATTATAAGATAAGAAAATTCATTTCACATTTAATTCACATTTAATATTTTCCTTTTTAACCCTTTCGCTCCGATTTTTTTCTGAGTTCATTATGAGTAATAATAAAGTTTTTTTAATAATATTTATGTATTTGTATATTATTTTAATCTATTGATAAAGTGTTTATATCAAACTTATGATGGGACAATATTTCCCACCAGTAATGTACATCACTGTCCACATATAACATAGCTACCTATAGTCTAATCATTTGAACTCAGCAGGTGGTTTATTATCTGTTTCTGAACCAAAGACCATACACACACAGAATAGTGTTCTAAATTATGTTCCACATGACATTCTATATTAAAGATGATATTAATTTAAACATATATTCTTTGAATTAAGATTGCTCTAGAATTGGTGAGTTCAGTAAAATCTAAGTATTACATAACTAGAGTTTGAGAGATAAGTAGGAAATTGTAAAACATCTTAAATGAAACAAGAAAAAAAAGTAGTTAGCTTATATAATAACTATTATAATGACACCAGCAGGTATCATAGATACCAATTGAAATATAGAAGCAATTGAAATGTAGAATTTTACATAATAAAAAGAAGTTATATAATCATCCCCAAAAATAGTTTGCTCATCATTATTTTTTTTGTCAGTCTGTGGTTTGTCATGCTTTAAGACGTTCACTACGTTTCGGGCCATATGTGTACCGGCTGTAAGATTACATTGTTGCGTATCGGGACACCCGTGTGCCGAATGCAATTTTATCGTGTTTTTAAAAATGCTAATAATTACTAATAGTGATTATTCTTCAACTTATGGATTTATTAATATAGCTAACCGTCATTAATATAACAGGAATGCCAGCTATATCCATATATGCAGTGAACGTGTTAAGTAAAACCAATTATAGGAAGTTATAGCAATTATTTTATAGTATCGCCAATTATAAGAAGATAATATATATATGAAAACAACGTTCGAGGAATTAATTTCTGTTGTTGACAAATTATATATGTACTTACCCAAATTTGCCCCTATTTAATAAATATGCCATAATATTAAGACACTGTACAACTACTAGATAGGCAATAAGAGAGACAACTAGAAATGAATAAACATGTGCTACTAGCAATGTTATCAATCTAAATATTACATCTGAAATATAAAACATTAAAAGACATGGAAGACTTCATCAAATAAATTATTAGTATGATCTGCAATTTGAGTGAAACCTACATTTTCTTCTGGGTAAAAAAAAACATTTTTCAAATCATTGACTGAACATGACAGCCAGTCTGCAAAGCACATAATGGCCCCTTGGCACCAAAGATCTTTGGAGACATTTTTTGAAGGAAAATATATCTTTGCAAGATCTTTGAGAGTCCATTTTCTAATTAATTCCTCTGTGTGGAATGTATCCCATCAAATCAGTCTGAAAAGTGCATCCAAGTCACCAAAGATCTTTCTTGCTTGAGCTGCTTAGGAAACATTATTTGAGGGAAAAATATATCTTTGCTAGATCTTGGAAGTCATTAGTGAGGTTCACCAGGAAAAAAGATGCCAACCCTGGAGAGACAAATAGAGTGTTTATGATAATGAGGCTATGAGCCCATATTATTTTACTTTACCTTCACACAGAATATTATGAATATGGGACATCTTTAACATTTTCTGTTCAAACAATCATTGATTTATTACTATAGGATTAGGGTGAACTTATGAACGTGAAGCAGGTAAATTAGTAAAATTACAGAACATTAACTAATTTCGGCTTTAAACCTTTCGAGTCTCCTAGGACACTTTTGTCCCGCAAAATTGTTTTAAAAAGTTGTTCCTGTTCTTCTATTTAGACTGATATACATTGTCAATAAATTATAAGTATCTATTTTTTGTAAGTATACATATATGTGAGATCTAATAGTAGAGAGAATTTGGAGGCTGAATTATGCTCCAATAATGAAATGTAATAGATTTTTCCCATTCTGGAACACAGATGTCACAAAAGGATTTTTCAAAGATCCAACTTGGGACACATGTGTCCCAAGAGACTTTGCTATATATAATCATTTTTTTAGTCTGCTGAGATAGAAGTGTCTTGGGAGACTGGAACTGAAATGTCTGTTGGGACACCAGTGTCTCATAGCTAAAATTTTATAGTTATGTGTAATTTCACTAATTTTTCAATTAAGTTCCATTTATACATGTCCAATGATTATATATACAAGTTTTTAGAGCTGTAAATCAAATGCACGAAAGCCAACTCGAAAGGGTTAAACCACAGAAATATTAATAAAAATAATAGCTTCAAAATACTAGTCAAATTTACCAATTAATAAGTATATCAATTCTTTTGATATACCTAACAAAATTTTAGAAAAAAATAAGCTCAGCTTCAGCAATAATGTTTCATAGTGTGGCAGGAATGTCACCAGTTTAATGAGGGAAATGAGTAAATAACTTATGGTCATCACATTTAACTTCTTTAAAAGTACATAGGCTATTTGACTTCTTAGTGAAGAATTTACAGTTGAAAATATCATTACGTTTCATATCTGATGCATGTGCATCCTTTATGGCTATTTTATAAGTAATTTAACCATTAATTACAGTTTTCTTATTTGAGTGCACAAAATCCAACTGATATTTTCCAAAAGCTGAAAAATCCACCAAGATTTCAAATAATTTGGCAGATCCACCCATGTTTCAAAGTAACATAGACTTTTGAGGGGTGAAATATAAGTAAAAACAATGTAAATCACTATAAATCAAACTGCAGGAACTGGTAAACTGTTCTCCAAGACATCCTCTATTTTAGCTTCTATTCTCAGTAAAATACATGTAAATATAGGAGGAAATAAGAAATTTAAGGATTGTTACCTACCATGAAATACAGTATGGTATGTAGCTACCTAATGACCTTTGGACATCAGACCTCAGCCAACCTGGATCCATTTTCTCTTTAAACTGGTGACTTTCCTGCAACATTTTCCTTATTTAGCCACCAAAAATTAATGGTAACATAGAAATAAATAGCTAAAAATCACCGACTTTGCTAGGATATTCTTTTCAAACCAGTCTACAGAATATGGGAGATATTGGGATATTCTCTCTGAAAATTTTTGAATTAATTTCTATATTTATATTAGTTTTGGTACAAAAACTTCTTAATTAAATCAATTAATCTCTACAATTACATTAATTTTGGTACAAACGGAATAAAAGCTCTCTATCAACACTTTACCAGTTTTCTGCAGACTAGTTTTCAAATTCTAGTGGGGAAAAAATTCCACCAGCATGTCTGTGGAATTTACCATGAAATACAGACTAGAAGTCTGAAATGAGACTTAAAAGAAGTTGTCAGTTGTGTAAAGTTAGCAGGGGCTGCCCCTGTTTCAAAAGTTATGAACAAGAGTCGCAAATATATTGGCGACTTTTGAAGGTTTAAAGCCAGAT
>CANNZV010002438.1:0-98300 GCA_947561585.1 Caprella mutica
CACGATATGGGTTACGTGTGATTAGAATCTTACTCTGTATCTTATCTTTCAGATTCCTTTTTCTCAATGTATCTCTTTCTACTAAATAGTCATGGTCCCATGACCTAGAACCACCTTGCCAATATGGTTCCGACCTCAGGCCTCTGGTCCATGCTTAACTGTATTTAGGATAATAATGAGTTTAAATAAAACTTTAAAGAGATTGTATTCTATTATCAAGCAAATATAACTGCACTGTGCACTTCACTAAAACACTCACAAGTAATGGTCTCACTAACTAAGACTTGAGATAAGATGTTGATCTCATGCGAGCCAATTGGTAACTCGCTGTCTACCTACGAACTAACTTTTTCATTCTACAAAGCTTACATTTATAGTGACATACTAATGACGTACTAACTATATCAAATCATTACATCACAGTTTTTTCGCCATTTAAAAACAATTTATACATATATTTTAATACACCCGTAGCTAATATTATTTGACCTATAGCTAGATAATAGTCTTGCTTAACTTCGGTACTGTTCATTGATGTTACTTACTCCTAATTGCATTGATTTACCTTAGCTAATTAGAACATTTTGATGTAGCTACATTTAGTTGAATTTTGTTGATTGACTTTTCATTCTAAACATTGTATCATACCTAAACAAAATTGTATTTCCTAATACTTATTTTTAACCCGTTATTATTCTTGTGATGATATTCAGTCACTCAAACTTAGTATGAAAACTGGTTTAATGAATGGTAGATATTATTGTTAATGTAGCTAATATGATTATAATATCATCTGTAGTTATCTTATTAATTGGGTTTATAGCTCAGATATTTTTATCAAATACTTTTATTTTATATTTTTCACTCTGTTTTTTTTTTTTAGTCAATTGAATTTCATTTTTTTTTTTTTTTCCAATAGCTAATGGTGTTAATAATAGCTTCTATTTTTTCATTCTGATTTTGGTTCATTTTCAGCTTTACTTTCTTTCATTAATTGTCTTCTATATAATGAATAAATAGCTACTAGCTAGCTATCTGTTAAATTTATTTCATTAGAACTAATATGAGTAATATCAATGTTATTTTGTATTTCTATTATAAACTGATGTGTTTTATTTTGTTTGTTCAGAAGGGGAGAGTGCGGGCCCCCCCACCCAAATGCGTGTGCGCCCCCACAACGTGCTGGGTAGGGTGGGTCACCAGCAGGACAAATGGAAGAGACAAGTACAGGAGCAGCGGAGAAACATTTACGACAAGCACACCATGCTCAACTAATGCCATAGCGTCTCTTTTCAATCTAATAGCAATGTAGTATCAGTGACTCATAGCTACTCTATAGTCTCTTTTATTGAAGCTATTTAAACCTCTTCAGTAAATTAGCTCTGTACCCTTATGGCTAACCTCTCTAAATTTCTTTTGGCACTTTTTTCGTTTTGGAACAATGCCCTGTTTACAAATGTCTTTAATTACTAGTGTATATCTAAAACTATCAGAGCGAATTAGCTACTGCATTTAAAAAAAATCATCCGATATCAAATTTCTACACAGTATCTAAAGCTGTCCAATATTCAGAGCCTATCATACTTACATTAATTTGGTATCATTTAGATTACAATATTGTATAGTGAAATGATTATATAGGTATCAAACAGACCTGACAATGCATTCTGCTTTAATTATTGTAACTGATATTACAAGAGGAGTTGTTCAGTATTTTATGGTGTTATTATTGGCTTCTAATAAGTAGCTTCAAAGTGAGTGTTTTTGCTTCAACTGCTGAGATGCTGTTGCCTAACTTTTCATTACTTTGATTGCTATTTAATCTCTAACAGGTGAATGGCTAATAATTTAGTCCTATTATTATTAATATCTAACACTTTTGTATAAAAAAACAGTAGCAATTCTTTCTTTAGTCTATTTTTGTTACTTTTTTAGATCATAAGAGTTTATTTATGTCGTGTATTATATTTTGGGAAGATTTGCATCAAATATTTCCTTATTCAGAGTAGAACAGAGTGCAGTAATATAGCAAATCTGCTGTAAATTTATAGCTTCACTGCGGTCAACTTTCAACTGGTATCTGCTAGCAATCTCTTACTGAATTTAAATGAATGCCATCGTTTTGGAGATAGGGTACTAACCAACTACTTTTTGTCAAGTGGCAACTATCCGTGTGAAGTTACGCACAATAGTTTGGAGTGATTTTGCAGTTGCTGCCTATCTGAACATAAATTGGGAAATATTCTTATTCTTTCGGAGTCGGTAGCTACATATAATGTTCGACTCCAACTCTAGACTCCTTTATTTTGAATTTATTGACTCCGACTCCATTATAAAGAATTTCACCGACTCCTCCACTCCGACTCCGACAAGCAATTTTACAGTATTTTTATTGAGTCATTTGAGTGTTTAGACTTTAAATATTGATTTAATTCATGTCCATGAGCAGTTATTATTTCTTATGAGATATTTAAGATGATTAACCACAAATGAAATGGATCTTAATTTTTGTGACTGATATCAATAGCTTGGAGTTTGAGTCTGTACAAATTTTCGACTCGAGAGAGACTCCGACTCCACCAAAAAATGCTTTGACTCAGACTCCACAACTCCGACTCCAAAGCCCTGTGTACACCAATGGAACCTGGACTCTTGGAGGATAAATAAGAAAGAAATATAAAGCACAAACTATACACTCCTCTGTAGCTATTTCTTATAAAACAAATCCTTATTATGGACAAACTCTTGAAGAGCTGTTTTCAACTAGCAAATTAACAGCCTATCAATTTTTGAATTTGTGTAAGCATCTGTAGCTAGGTAATTGCTAGAGCTGTTCCTTTTGTGGAAAACTCGCAACTTCACCCGGGTTGACGCTTCTAGAAAATTATTTTCTTAGTTATTTTTTTATTAATGAAGTAGAATTAAACTCCATTAATATTTTGTTATGTTCAGATTTGACATTTTCAGATTCTCGAAAGGTGTGATATTTCGTTTGCTCAGCAGCTTGTGTTTCAATTAATATATTGTGTAGCGTTGTAAATTATGATTATATCTATCTGCCGGTACACACACTCTGCACTGTTGTAATTCGGATTATAGCTAAGTGATGTTTTTCAAATTTTACCGAGTTACCAATTTCTTCATATTGCTAACAGTTTTAGAGGATAGTGCTAGGGTTATGCTCTTCAACTACGAGGTCTTAGATTTTGTGTTAGGTAGACTCGTTGTAGGCTTCCTTTACTATCACCTCTTCATTTTCCTCATCCAACCTTAAGGCAGTCACTGGTGCTTGTGTCCCTTTTCATCACATTCCTTGGTAAGTGACTGCATTCACGGAGTAGCTTTACTCCATGAGCCTCGTCATATACTGGGTAGTTGGTAACTTATTTCATCTAGCCACTTTCCTTTCTGTCTGCTTCTTCACAGTCCCTTTATTTTGTTTCCCTTAAAGTCAATGGTATGGTTTTTATTTCAAGGCCCTATATTTGAACCACCTATTAAATAATTATCTATGAATGTGTAATGGTTTAATATTAAAAATCAATTTTCTCACTTTAATTTATTTATTGTGTAACTATTCAACTTTTTCCAGAGCTTTAAATATGTACCTATTTAATCTTATTAGAATAGACCTTTGAAACTAGTGTATTTCGTCTATTAAAACTAGTTATGACAGACTGCTTGTGTGTAGGGTAAGTTTCTAATTACCGATTGGTTCCAAATTTTCGATCATATAGTAAATATATAGTTTAATTCTTTTTTAATTCATATCCTATATACCTGCTGGTATGGATTAAATTATACAATTTTTATATGTTCTAAAATATGGACCCGTTCGATAACTCTGAAGTTACCCTAGTGATCTACTATGAAGATAATATTCCTCATGTTTTATTCAGGTAATATACACACAATTGTTTCTATGCCATTGTTTTAGTAGGCGAAGTACACAGCTGATGATGTACAGATGAGATGGTGTATCTTTACCCTTGTTTTCACCCTCAGGGAAGATGCATTGCCATAGCTAAGACACAGGGAGTGGTTTGAAAGATAATCAGTCTGAGACTCCTGCAAATGACTCCATTATTAATTATTGCAACATTTTGATAATAATGACACTAGAGTAAAATGCATTTCAAGAAAGGAATGAAAACTTTCTTTAAAGATTAGTTGTTTTGTGTAAGTCAATGCTAATGGAATTCCAAAACAGAATAAAGTGTTATGGATTAATAACTTTTCAAGAAAGTACTACGAGGACTTCATCCAACTCTTTTGTTATGCGATGTCCGTAGTTGACGTATAAATTGTTTTTTTTTAAATGATGGGAACTTAATGACTACTATTTGCCTTAGCTATGGGCAAGAGAGCATCTTTGGGGCATTCGCTCACCCCAGGGGCTCCCTAGCGAATACAGACTATAGCCATAATTATGGTATAAACTTGTAGACCCCGCGCCGCCAAAACATTTTCTATTTTTCTGGTGAAAAAGGAGTTTATTCTAATGCTCGTGCTTATATTAAAAACTAGGGTTGTCCCAATATGCTTTTAAAATCATAGATCACGAAACTATCATATACGAAGATAATTAAACGGTATTGAATCTAGTAATCGATACCATGATATTCCTAGAATACATAGTATTCAGTACCATTTATCCTTTGTCTATGATATTCCTAATCCGTTACCTACCTGTGATCTTATACGACATCTCTCAAATATTGCAAATTTTCTGTCAAGATTAATAAATATTTTGTATGTCTATTCTGTTTAATATGGCACCAGGGGATCTATCCTGAAGCTGTATGTGGTGAATGGATTTCCTCTCTGACTGCTTTTTCTTCCAGTTCCTTGTACTTAATTTTCTTTTGACATCAGCGAAATAGTCACGATTTGACTAAAGCCATCGTTAGACCTCTACTAAAATAAAAGGTAAAATATGTTCAATATTAGAGAAGTATACCTAATATTCATAGGACATTGGTTAGATATGATTAAATTTTGACCGATAATTAGGAAATTTGTAATTTTTGAGTGATCTTATGAGATCACTGGTAGGTAATATTTCACAGCATAGTGTCACAACCCTAGTGATTACCGTTTTGAGTGAAATTCAAAGGAAAAGATTGGCCAATCCAACAGAACTCAAGAAATACCCTTTGCAGTACAAGTCATGGTCAGTATTAAAGGCAATGGTTTATCTAAGTCACAAACACAGGTATAGACTGCTTGAAATGCTCTCTTGGTGATGCAGTGGAAAAGTTTCAAACAGATGCAGCTGTTCTTGAAGGAATCTTTTGAATAAAGTATGCATAATAAAATGTGTAATCAAAAGGGATAATTTTTATCCTTATCAGGATAGGATGAAGATCATAGTTTTTTAAGAAATATATTAAAACCAAAGTTAAAAAAAAAATTTATAGTTTATATATTTTTTATTGCAAATTGTCTCGTTTTGCTAATTGTTTGAATGCTATTTCAAAATATAAGCAATTTATTTGTATAAATAACTCCTGTTTGTTACTGACTGGTTTAATACGATGCACAATTTAAAAAAATAATCGGTTAATATTCGAAACTAGTGACAATACTTTAGATTTTAAATAATCCTAAATACAAATGGTCGGTTATTGTGAGAAGTTTTGTCTTTAAACCTTTTCTATTTAAATGAATTAAGAACTTCATTATATAAGACAAATATTTCCGAATTTATAACTCAACAAAGTAATTCAAACCTTTAGAGCGATAGGGAGAAATGTGTCGCGTTCTTGACTAAACTAAGAAATATTTTTATTTCAGGTTCTCCTTTGTATTTCAGATGAGATAATTATCATAGTAATATGAAGTGTAAAAACATCTTCTTTTGTTGATAGTTATATCGACAGTCCAAGACAAATGCATACGCTGTGATTTTTTTCAGTTTTCTAATTTCACATTTCCAAAGAAAAATATTTTTTCCTACCGTGATAATGATAAGAAAATAAATAACTGTGATTTGTGAATTAATTTCTCTAGTACAAAGTTCTGAATTTAGGCAAATGTACTTTTCCTAGAAGTTATCATTAGGGTTGTGACAATATGCTTTTAAAATCATAAAAATTAAGAATATCATAGACTAACCGAAATGAAATGGTATCGAATGCTATATATATACAGCTGGTTTAGAACGATTCAATTTTTTTTTAAATTCTTTCCGTTTATAATGTTTTAGGGAACTATGATTTTAAAAGCATATTGTCTCAGCCCGAGCTATCGCCACTTGTTTTTTTATCTTTCCATATTAGCAGTGGTGCTAGGCTCTACTATCACTCACTGATTGTTGTTATTCCTAATTTTTATCCTTTTTTCATCATTTTCTTATAACTATTATTTTCACAAAGTATGAAAGTTTTCAATTGGATGAACTAGAAAGTCTAACTTACCATACAAGCTCTTCATTTTCCTCTTTCGTCTAAAATTTCAGTTTCATTGAAGTAAGTGTTAGAATTAGGTTAAATAACAGTGGGTTAACAACGTTAAGACATAGAGTTTATTTAAAGAGTAAATATGTTATACAATTAGAAGTCTATGGAGAGATGAGTGGAACTCATCTCTCACTGAGTAATGTTCAAGACAGACTGATTTCAGAAACTACAAGACAGGGTATTTAACCCTCGACGGAAGTGTGATCGACTTTAGACCTTATGTCCGTTTCTCATTAAAAGTAATACATGGTTATTGAAACAATAGGTAATTTAATATAGCTGAGCTAGTCTAACAGGAAGGTAACATTAAATATATAACGAGTGTGTAATACATTTAACTAAAATTTCAACACTCCTCCTCACACGACATTATATATTTTTCATACCTATTAATTTAACAAATTTGGTAAATCTATCAATAGGCAACGATTTAGAGAATATGTCAGCAAGCATAGTTTCACTTACAAAAAAAAAATATTTTTCAAGCCGTTCTTAGTGTTTAATATGTCAGACGATCCATTAAAAAAAAAACAATGAACAACAATTTACATAGGAAATGAATTATTCTAAATTTAAAGACATAAATCTCATTTTAATCAATCCTAAAATTCAAAACATTAAAACTCAAATTGAAAAATTCTGAAATTCAAATTGAACAATCATAACTGCAAGAATTTTAAACATTTATTAATGGTTTAATTCTATTTCAAATAATTCTTCTTCCCCTCTTTTTATTTCTGAATGTCGATATAAAATAGAGTCTTCAGAAATCCAAAAAGAAAATATACTATGTATATAAAATATTTCAAACTTACATATAACATAAAAACTCAAACCTATAACTGCAAGAATTTTAAACATTTATTAATGGTTTAATTCTATTTCAAATAATTCCTTACTTCCCCTCTTTTTATTTCTGAATGTCGATATAAAATAGAGTCTTCAGAAATCCAAAAAGAAAATATACTATGTATAAAAAATATTTCAAACTTACATATAACATAAAAAATCAAACCTATAACTGCAAGAATTTTAAACATTTATTAATGGTTTAATTCTATTTCAAATAATTCCTTTCTTCAGAAAAATTGAAAGTTCGTTTAATATTTTACTACAAATTAGTTATAAATATAACCATTTCATTTATGTATATTAATTTAAAAATATTTCATTCCTGCAAATTCCTAATTTATTTTGACTCTAAAATTTTCTAATCATCAAAATCTAATTAGTATTTCAAAATGAAAAATTATTTATTTCTAAATATTCACTTCTAAATATTCACTTCTAAATATTCACAAATATTCACAGTATGAATATCAATTCATCTGTATTCAATTCATATGCTCACCTAATAGACCGCGTACTTCTATTAAGTAAACATGCTGAGTCATCAATTAAAATAATAATTAAATGCTGTGTCGGTAGTTTTTGTTACGATTCAAAGATTAATCTGCTGATCATTAAAAAGCAATAAAAATTCTATCTAACTACTATCCAAAAAACTAATTTCAATTAATTTGAGAATTCACTTCACAAATGCTGAAGCAAGTTGTACACCGGTGCAAGAACCGTAGAGGCGAAAGTTAACTAAACCTACCACTAGACTAACATCAGGTTATTTATTTACTGTGAATAGAACTATAATATGGCGTAAGTTAAATGTCAGTTAAACTAAGTCATTTTAGCAACTTAACACTACCACTTTCTTGTGTAGCTATTTACAAACAAACAAGTCTTTACTTATTTTACTTCTTGTAGTTGTAGTTCCCATAGTCACCACCCTGCGTGGAGTTGCTTCAGCTTTGCTGGGGCGTTTGTCCGGTTTGTTGTCCATAGCCACTCCAAGTACCGGCAGCTTGTCCAGTGGTTGCGGCACTCCAACCGCCCGGTGCCTGTTGTCCCCAGTTGCCGTAAGAGATTTGGGTTGGCGGTGTCTGTTGCTGCTGTGCATAGTAATTCTGCTGCTGTCCATAGTACCGTATCCTCCTCCTTGCTTGGTGTATCCAGATTGGGGTAGCTCTGGGATGAGTAGCTGTTATCCCCATAGCCCCCTGAACCGTAACCACTGCTGCTGGAGTTATCGCCCTGTTGATGTCTGTTTCCGTCTAGGGGAACAATCCCCGGTAACTTATTTGAAGTCATGTTTTTTCAAAGTATTTATTATCTTTCAATACTTAACAAACATAAACAACCAAACCAGTTAAATTGATTTACTGGTTGACTGAATTGATGTTTTAAAATTATTCTAATTCATAAGAATAACTTCACTGAATATAAGTATTTACTATCATTCAATACTTTAACAAACATAAACAACCAAAGCAGTTAACTTGATTTACTGTTTAACTGAATTGATGTTTTAACATTATTCTAATTCATAAGAATAACTGCACTGAATATAAGTATTTACTATCATTCAATACTTTAACAAAAATAAACAACCAAAGCAGTTAACTTGATTTACTGTTTAACTGAATTGATGTTTTAACATTATTCTAATTCATAAGAATAACTGCACTGAATATAAGTATTTACTATCATTCAATACTTTAACAAACATAAACAACCAAAGCAGTTAACTTGATTTACTGTTTAACTGAATTGATGTTTTAACATTATTCTAATTCATAAGAATAACTGCACTGAATATAATTATTAATATTTAATTGGAACAGTAACACAGCCTTAGTTCGCAAGAACCTTTTGTTGAAAGACTGTTTACCAAAGGATAAGGTCACAGATTTAAAGGTAATTTGTGACCTCTCTTGACACCTCTTCCGCAAAAATACTAAATCATTATATTATAACACAAGTGCATTTTTCGCTAGAGCAATCATTATAATTGACCTCATTAGCGCGTGAGCACGATTTGCTTACGCAAGCGTTTTAAGTGATATGTTTCATATAGGTTAACACTTTTTTCACAGCACTTCGTTTTTATTACTATTATAAACTTCTAATTTGTTTAAACATAATTTGATTTATAAACTCTTATCGTTCACTGGGCCCATAACCTGTTAGAATTAGGTTAAATAACAGTGGGTTAACAACGTTAAGACATAGAGTTTATTTAAAGAGTAAATATGTTATACAATTAGAAGTCTATGGAGAGATGAGTGGAACTCATCTCTCACTGAGTAATGTTCAAGACAGACTGATTTCAGAAACTACAAGACAGGGTATTTAACCCTCGACGGAAGTGTGATCGACTTTAGACCTTATGTCCGTTTCTCATTAAAAGTAATACATGGTTATTGAAACAATAGGTAATTTAATATAGCTGAGCTAGTCTAACAGGAAGGTAACATTAAATATATAACGAGTGTGTAATACATTTAACTAAAATTTCAACAGTAAGTAAGTACCATCTGCCAAGGATATTACGGTACCACTCTTACTATTCCATAATATTTACAAAAATCCGTTTGTGTGCAGCACGAAATTCGTGACGTCACACTCAGCTCTCCAGCTGCTGCCTGATTCAGAACAAACATATTAATGGAGAATAGAAAACTGCTGGAAAATGCTATCGAATTTTTACATGTTCAGAAGTGACATAATAGAGTATTGTTCTATAATAGAGTATTATTTTTTTATATGGTAGTGTCTGGTGGAGAAGATTACAAAAACCCACTATTGCATTGAAGTTGTAATTTTCATATAGAAACACTTCTATATTGCAATTGCTTGTCATAGTTGTAATTTTCATTTTTCACTTCTGCAATATGACTTCCAATTGTGCCAATTCATTATTTACTTCTGAGAACTTGACTAGGAAAAGGTACAGTTAAGAAATATCGTTTTCTATGATTTAAACAAAGAAAATACTTCGTAACTCAGGATCATTTCATAATTCAGGTTCTTCATTACTCGGGTGCTTCATAAAAAAACCTCATAACTCAGGAGTTTTACTGTAATAAAGTAGATAAAATATAACGAAGATATTAGCAACTGAATAGATATATGATTTACGTGAAAATATGGGATGTTACACCTCTTTTTAAATTCTGTGGAACTTTTCTAATCAAAGAAAATGTGGCGGTGAAGGGTAACAAAATCAAATTATTGAAAATCTGAAAAAACTATTCATTAATTATTAATTGTAATAGATACCTCTGAATATAATCAATGTAGCTATGACTAGGTACTTGGTAAATTAATAAAATATTTCCGCTGTATATTTGATTTAAATATAATTTCAGGATCGGCATATATTTTATTTATTATTTAATTTAGTTTTAAATTTAGGGTTGCCACCGTCCTTTAAAATATTTAATTGTCCTTGAAAAATATTAAATGTTCTTGAATTTTGAAGATCTTGTAAAATGTCTGATACAAATGAATATGATCTTGAATTTCCCTAAAATCAATTTTCGTTAGATAGATGATAAATACAACATTAGAGTCCATTTAATATGAAATTATTTAAACGAATTACTAAATTTTTGTACAAGCAAATGGAAAAAGTGCATTTATATTTTTATATGGAATTGTTGCTGATAGCTCAATATGAAGGGTTTTGATTTAGTACATGAGCTGCCTTTTCATCCAACACAGATAGCTAAACCTCTCGTATGTTCAGACTGCCAACAGGTATAGTTCTGTGTGTGTATTACAGGCTTGCCCCGCTTTTATTACCGAAATCACAATTTAGTCCTATAGCCACTCCTATTACAGATGGTAATAAAAGCAAGGTAGATCACGATTTTCTTTAGTAATATTTACTCCTTATCGATTTCATTTTCTATGAGTGAGAATAGAAGAAAATGGTTTTGAAGGTTTACCTTAGTGTGGAAATGTTGCTGCAATTGTTACTAGAATTGGTACAAGCTTTGTGATGAAAGTTCAAAGTTGCGAATGAATTAATGGTATTTAAATCCAACCATAGCTTAACTCTCACTCATTGTAGGCGAATTATTTGTTAAATATTTCGATTTTTATAATTGTGTTACATCATACAATTTACAAACAGTTATTTATGTTAAAATATCAAAACGTAAGAAGGGAAAGATATCAATATTTAATTTGATTAGTTATAGGTATCACAAGTATCAAATTTAATGTGGTTATTAATCTTGTAGATATATTATATACATATATCACGTATGTATTATAATTATATAGTCACTGTTAAAGTTTCTTTGTTAAAAAGACGAATTTCTGAATCGATTCAATTGCTTCTCATAACCACAGTATTTTAATTTGTGCCATTTTATATACAATAAAAATATGCTATTTTATTAATTAAAAAAAATCCCTATTAAGTATTAAAGTCAAATATTTTGGATGATCGTATACTAAATCTATGATTGATATTTAGCAAAATTATCAAAGACATTATTACAATGATTAAACATTCTTAAACTTGAAAATCATACAATCTGGAAGAAAATTAGTATATAACCACAAATTTGTGTCCTTGAACTTTTTCTTCAAATTTGAGTGGCAACCCTTTCTTGGACGTTATTAAAAATTACTCCCTGTATTTGCATTCTCTTGTTATTTAAGTCTTGTTTTATCGATTGTTCTCAATTGCTGTCTTTTCAGACATGTTAGCAATGACTAGATAGTTATGTCCTATCGGTACCAAATGTTTGTCACTCCTAACTCTCTGTCTATGAAGGTATCGGGAATTCCTTCACAGTGATCTGGTAATGTCTCTTACACTTGGAATGACAGTATTCCCAAAACTTCGTCACACTTCACTATTTCCTCTCACTAATAATTACCTCAGGTTACATACGAGTATAAGAGTCGCTTCAATGAGTACAACTAGTAAAGACCCGCCTACTGTGGGTGTCATAGGTAAGATGTGACTTTGCAATGTGTGAAGAATGGTGTTGAAACCGCTAACAAATTTCAAATGTTTAAAATCTGTTTGAACTAATATCTTGTCATGGATGTTTATTGTTATATTTTGAATTCAAATGCGATACTGATAGCTCTTTCTACGTTAGTTGAGACTTTGAGAATTTTTGCCATGCCCAATCTAGGTAGCTGTATCTTTCTGAAGTGCTTCAGTTGTTTGCATTTGTTGCAGTGATCGGCGATGAAATCTTGAAAGGCAGAACACAAGACAGCAACAGTTACTTCATGACTCAAAGATTGAACAAACTTGGCCTCAGTGTTCAGAAGGTAAGCATTGAACAAACTTATCCTAGGTGTTCACAGGGTAGGAAATAATCAAGTCTGTGTTATATAATAACTGTATTTTCAGATAAGCGTTATCCCAGACCAAGTGAGTGACATTTCAAAGGAGGTGAAGTTATTCTCTTCTTTGTACGACCACGTGATTACCAGTGGCGGCATAGGACCTACTCATGATGACGTTACTCTGGAAGGTAAATCAGTCGAGCTATTACTAATTACATTTTGAAAAGCAAAGAAAGAATACGGTGCAAACAGCAGTGATTGAAGAAAAAGAAAACCGAAATGCTCTCCTATATTTTAGGTGTGGCCGGAGCTTTTGGCGACAAGTTAGAAGCACATCCTGACTTGGTGGATTTCATAGGCAATTACTTCAAGACAAAAGACATGGAGAGTCCTGCAATGAAAATGGCGCATGTGAGTACCTGGGAAAAAAGAATGATGTGATTTGAGTCATAATAGATCAGACTGTTTAATAATACTATATTCTCTAACTAAAGAAGAATATTTAATTAACTCGATTCAAAACAATACTCTTTTTAGTTGACTTAGTTCGTTCAGTAGGGTGGTTGATCCATTTTCTATTTCTGGCCTTTTACAATTAATGAATGAGGCTATCTTTTAATTTTATTCTCTGTTCAGATTCCCACGACTTCAGTTCTGGTGTATCCCGAAGACAAATCTACTGGCTACAAGTCTCTCTATCCTGTGATTACTGTGAAGAATGTAGTCATTTTACCAGGCATTCCAAAGCTCCTTGAAAAAGCTTTCAGATTTCTCGATAAGGTGAGTGCCGGTATCTCACTAACGGTAGAACAGAACTATAGACTCGTGTGCTATATTGAGGCAATTGTAAATATATTCCTTAGTTGGATCATTAAGTTTGTTCGTTATTTGATCATGTGGTTATATATGAAATGTGTTCTATATATCAGAGAAAAGAGTCGCTGCATGATGCTAAATTATAATCTAAATTTTCTTTAAAATTTGTCGTCGTTTACCAGACCAATTTTATTAACAAAATATCTGCAAGCATTTCAAATCATAATTTTTGTCTTTGAAAATGTGAAACAATCATTGAAGAGACCTACACTTACTGGATAAATGAAAGAGTTTATTCCCCCTCTCTTAGCAACTTTTTGGGGAACATTGCCCCCTGCCTTACAGTGAGTTGTACCTCACAGTGGATGAAGTAACCATGGCCCCAGCACTCAATGAGACAGTGGCTCACTACCAATCTCTCACCATTGGCTCGTACCCTCAGCTGTTCCACAGGTCTGTAGAGATGGCAACACTTCACGGAGTATTAATCAGCTGACACATGTTAAAATGCATCATAGATAGAATAATATTTTAATATAGCTAGCTATATAATTGTTTTTTTAAACAGTTTACAGTACATGTAAATTGAATCGTTCAATTTGCATAAACCACTGAATATGTTTCCAAAATTTAACTCATTTTTCGACTAAAATTGAGTGAAAAAAATAAGGAATAAAATAAAGACTTTATAAAATAACCGTCGTTCAGTTTATGTAATTTTAATTTTCAAACGAATAGTTTGAAGTTCAAATTCTTCATACAATACGGAAAATAGACTATTTATTTCTGCTGATGTTGACAGTTAGTTAAATGAAATTCTGAAGCACTGTCTCTATGATTCTATTATGATTGCTATGCAAAGAAAGTTTCCAAGCTACTATAACTGATGTGTGCATTGTTCATAAAAACATAATGTTAAATTGTTTTAAATTTCATTCAATTCCTATAAAACAAGAAAATGGAAGGAAGTCCTTGTGCCGCCCCGAACTGTTGTAATTTGGATTATGTAGCTATTGTCGTTTGGTAAGTGACTGCATTCGCGAAGTAGCTTTTCTGCATCCATGAACTTGATACCGACTGGTTGTAGGTGACTTTTTCATTGAGCCACTATCTTTTAGGATTTTTTCTTCCAGTCCCTTGTTCTTAATATCCTTTTAACGTTAGCGATATGGCCTTTGGTTCCGAAGCTGACGTGAAACCCCTACTAAATTCCTTGTTAACTATCAATATTAGGATTCTGTGATATAGATCAATTTCTCGTCATCACATTCAGTTACTCTTTACCCTTCAGTATGTAGCTATCTATAAAGAAAATAACCTGCTGGATTTTGGTGAAATGATATTTCAGTAATGAGTGCTCGGTGTTTATCAGAGTTAACTCCAAGTAACGAAATCAATTCAATGTTTTACCCCAATCTGTTTAATATTTTACCTCAATCTGAAATGTTTCTCAGTTACTACATCACCAAGATCACCATAGAAGGCAAGGATGAGATGGAGGTTCAGGAGGCTAGAGAACACTTCAAGAAAAAACTTCCTCAGGGTGAGTAATCTGATGAAACAAAATGACAGATGAATTGCCAATTGCAAAGATGATTCCTAAGTAGCGCTTGCTAGCTAACTAAATATAAGTATAACCTTATTCTAACTTTTATTTATAAGACCACGTGATGATAATAAGCAATATGGTGAGCAATGGGTAAAAAGTTCAGTCTTCTGATCCTGAATCGTAAACGTTAGGACTTGGTAGGTAAAAGGTATTATTGGCACAGGGTTATAATTTAATATTTAATGCTCAAAGAGCAAAAGAAAGGGAAATCGTCAACTTAATAAATAAATACAGGGGAAAGGAGCAGAAAGAAATATGAAAGACGTTTGCGACAGACTGCATCTCACTTATACCCTTCCTCCCGTAAAACTATTCTTTGGGTCTGTAGAAAATTCTTGGTGAACTCTATCATTCTTTATCAAAACAATTTTCTATTTTATTATAAAACATTTTCATACTTACTAAGTTTTAATATTGTTACCTGTTTTTCAGGATCTGTTCTTGAGGACTACGTGACAGACACAACTGCCTCCTCTTGGGGGAGAATGCAGAACTTACTGGGGAAGAAAGAGCCCCAGTTAGAGGAACCTGTCAATAAAAGCATCGGGGTGCTGGAACAGTGTCTCCAGAAGTACAAGTGAGTGTCTCCACAAGTACTAGTGAGTGTCTCCACAAGTACTAGTGAGTGTCTACAGAAGTACTAGTGAGTGTCTACAGAAGTAAAAGTGAGTGTCTCCATAAGTACAAGTGAGTGTCACCTCAAGTACAAGTGAGTGTCACCTCAAGTACAAGTGAGTGTCACCACAAGTACAAGTGAGTGTCACCACAAGTACAAGTGAGTGTCTACAGAAGTACAAGTGAGTGTCTACAGAAGTACAAGTGAGTGTCTACAGAAGTACAAGTAAGTGTCTCCAGAAGTACAAGTGAGTGTCACCACAAGTACAAGTGAGTGTCACAACAAGTACAAGTGAGTGTCACCACAAGTACAAGTGAGTGTCTCCACAAGTACAAGTGAGTGTCTACAGAAGTACAAGTGAGTGTCTACAGAAGTAGAAGTGAGGGTCTACAGAAGTACAAGTGAGTGTCTCCACAAGTACAAGTAAGTGTCTCCACAAGTACAAGTGAGTGTCTCCACAAGTACAAGTGAGTGTCTCCACAAGTACAAGTGAGTGTCTCCACAAGTACAAGTGAGTGTCACCACAAGAACAAGTGAGTGTCTCCATAAGTACAAGTGAGTGTCACCACAAGTACAAGTAAGTGTCTCCTGTTGTACAAGTGAGTCTCTTCACAACTACAAGTGAGTGTCACCACAAGTACAAGTGATTGTCTCCGCAAGTACAAGTGAGTGTCACCACAAGTACAAGTAAGTGTCTCCTGTAGTACAAGTGAGTCTCTTCACAACTACAAGTGAGTGTCACCACAACTACAAGTGAGTGTCTCCGCAAGTACGTACAAGTGAGTGTCTCCACAAGTAAAAGTGAGTGTCTCCATGAGTGTCACCACAAGTACAGGTGAGTGTCTCCACAAGTACAAGTGAGTGTCTCCTGTAGTACCATATCTACTACTTCGTCCACGGACAATTCGTTCACGAAATTCTTTATTTTGTATTTTAATTATAATGTGTAGTGTACATATTTTTCATTATATATTATTTATAATATTTTGCAATATAAAAGTAGAAAACTCCCTTTTTTGATGGTCTTTGCCTTAATTCTTATCGCAATATTTTTCTCTTGCTCCTACTGGCCGGCAACAGGAAAATAATTAAACTGAATACTTTATTCAATGATTCCAGGTAGCTAGGCCTCGTTTTTATTGTACTTCGGTCTTATAAAATCTGCATTAATATCGAGGCATGTCTCGTAGATATTATAGTACATAAAGATATAAAACTTAAACATTATTCTATGTTTACAATATCTACAATTATTTGCGCTGTATTTTAACAAGAACTACCATAAACATTAATATTAGTAGATACTCAGATTAGCTTATTGGAAGCAATAGTGGTTCAGAAATTAGTTTTTTATAACATAATTTTTTTCATCAGTGAGTACATAAAATGCATGCATGTATAATGTACAACTAAATAATTCATTGATAATTAAATGTGATATAAAATAAATAGCTAGCTATTGGTACATTTTAGTGTTACGTTAAATTATATAGTAAACGTAAACACGTCCGTTTCCACTTTTAGGAACGTTGTCACTTACGTTTCCTCATATATTCTTGTTAGTACCCTGTTTTTTTTCATATTTTGGATACTCATAACTCATTAATTTATGCAAAATATTACAGGAGGTAAATAATTTAATGATACAGTCAGCCAGTTTAGCATATCTAATTTCATAACTTTAATCGATAGATAAACATTTTTTATGTGTTCATATGAAATGTATCGGCTTAAATCACTAAAATAATATTAGATATTCATAACTGGCTATTATTGTAATAGTAAAAAATATAATAAAATATATTACATATGCACTTTAAAATACAAAATAAAGCAATTCGTGAACGAATTGTCCGTGGACGAAATGTCCGTTGGACGAAATGTCCGTGGACGAGATATCCGTGGACGAAATGTCCTAGATCCCTACTACTTATGTATCAATTTAGCTACTGTAACTTTTTTCAGTCGAAGCTACCTATTAACAACTGTCATATAGCTAAGTAAGCTAACTAATTGAAATTGAATTCATCTCATTCTATCTTAGCTATATTCATATTTTTCAATTAAAAACACATTTAGCTAGCTATATTGTAATTTTTTAAATTATTTAAAAACTACCTAGTTAATGCCAATGCAGTATTAGCTACTTCAACTTACCTAATATAGCTTCCCCTAATTCAATATAGCTTCATCTCCCCACATACCATCATTGTTCTCTTTATCCACTGTGTGCCCCTTTCCCACAGGCCCAATGAGATCACAGTGTGCTTCAATGGTGGCAAAGACTGTCTGGCTGTACTACACCTTTACCATGCTTTGCTGCACAGGAGTAAAGGTCTGTGTTACTCAGGACTTTATATAGCTAGCTATAGCGCAAATGCCAAAATAGTCCGCTGCTAAAACAATAATTTTACAGATTCAAAATGGGAAGACGCTTTGCCTGTTTTCTCTAATTTTATTATCGTGAAGGGTATTAATGTTCAGGCTATAAGAAGCAATAATTTTGCTATTAATTGGTGTAGAATTTCTGTCAGAAATATCTATTTTTGGGTCGAGGTGAGGGAGGGTCTTATATAATTAATAATGTTCTATCAACTCTTCAATTTTTTCTTCCATCCGTGAGTGCAACCACTGGTTCTTGTGTCTTTTTCTTACTTACATTTCTTGATGTGTGAATATTCACAGAGTAGCTTTTTTGCATCTAAGAGCATTGTCACCGATGGTGATGGGTTCCCTTGTATATAATTTCTTTTTACCGTCATTCTACAGATGACTCTTCGAAAATTGATGAAAAAATTCAAGCACTTTACATTACGGAGGAGAAAACTTTTCCTGAAATGTCTCAGTTTGTACGTCATACAATTAACAGGTTAGTTAGTAACTTGGCTTCAACTTTTATTGTACAGGACTCAAACTTCTATGTAGCTACTAAAGAAAATTTCATTACTATTAAAAAAATAAGCGATATGCAAACCGGATACCATTTTTGTTCAGGACCCTTCATGAACTAGTGTAACTTATTTCAGAATTCTTTTTACTATACATTAAGGGGAACGATCCACTTTTTTCAGAAAACTTTTTTACTTGTGTACCGAAAGTTTTAATATATATGAGTAACTTAGCAGAGAAATTACATTTTGTTCGTGTAACTTTTTTGACTTTGGCAATACTTTTTTGAGAAAATGAGGATATTATGAAATATTATTTTTTTTTCGTAAATTTTAAAAGAATTGCAGTCTAATAGCTTATATGCTAGAACAAAATCAGAAACAGTTTAAAAATATTTGAAACATTTCTAACAAAACTATTGGCTGATATTTTTTCGTTTTCCTTCTCGTTTTCTTTGGATGAGGGATTTTTGATGACTACCCTAGATTTTCGGTCTTGAACTGCGATAAAGCAAAAAAGATTATGAAAATTAAAAAAACTGTCCATTCTTTTGTGAGAAATCGTTCAAAGATTCCAAAACTGCCTTTTCTTTTCTTGTAGCGTGAACACTCATCGACTTCTATTCATTTTTAGGTGGAAAATTCACATGTTACAGGAGAGCCATAACGTATATATTTGACCACACACGTAATACGTTAAAAATAGCCTAAAACGTGAACTCTCCCTGGGCCCGCTATTGGGTGGGTTGTAGCTAGTAAATCTAGCCCCTAAAATATTGGAACATGAAAGTAGCTACACTGCTTTACAGTCCTTTTGGCACTAAAAATAATCATGACATGACAATTTAGGACATGAAAACCCACTACCTAAAGACCCTTTTTCGCCAAAAAATAAATAAAAATGGCAATTTTCAACCAATATGATGCGTTGGTCCCTTTAACTGATAGACATACATCACTTGGATACATTCTAGAAATTAGGCATCTTAATAAAATGAAACAGCTGATAAATTAGCATTGTTGGAATGGATGATAATCGGTTGCTCCGCTAGATTGCGTGGACACAGATTATGAATAAAAACGTGACACCCCCACGCACGTAGCTTCAGATTTTCCTCATAATGTGCCGTAATAATAGAATCTGGCAAAGATTTTGAGAATCAAATTGTTAAATATTATTCTATTATCTATGTTCCGAATTAAGCTTTCACATTTTAATCATTCAAAGCAAAGTTGCTGCTTTTTTATAGCTATTGGAGTAAAGAATGATGATAGATAAGTTATAAATTTGGCGATCAACTTGATATGGTTTATAATTAGCAATTCTGTCTCCCTCAGGTATGACCTGGACTGCACCATCCTAAAAGGTCCTCTTAAAGCAGCACTTCTTCAGTTGCGAACAGACAAGCCACACATCAAAGCTGTCATCATGGGAACCAGGAGAATGGATCCTTATTCCGGTAACCTCCCAATCTTTATCAATTGACACTTTATTAGTCTAACGCAATTTTCTGTCTATAATTATAGCTTTTGGTACAACGAAACTTTTTCCGTTCCTTGAGGGCCATTTAGACGTGATACATTTTGTATCGGCAACATTGTATGTTTCTGTAACATTGTAACAAATGTCGCACAAATGTTTCTGTATACGGCAAGCAATCTGTTTAGACGAGAATTCGGTGTGAAACAACTCTAGTGTCGCACAAGAAACTGTATATAGTTTAAATTACTTGCTATTAGCTATACCAAATGAATTGAGGTTAGGAACTTTGAGGGATAACTCCAGTAGGTAGTTTTACTTGGATACAAAATGAAGAGATCAATCATAATTTAGAACACAGATCTTTATGACTTTTAAAACTTAAAGCTAGGACGCCAAGAGAATATTTTATTCAATTTATAGAGCGTTGGCTGTATTACATATATTTATGAATTAGCTTGTAAAAGATATAGCTATTTACTTATATAAAAAATGATACATCTGTATGTGGTGTGTAGGGATATGTGTGTGCGTCTGTAGCAGTGACGCACTCATCTCTCTCTGACAGCCAATAGCACACTGGAGATGTCTGTATACATTTGTCGCAGCATTGTTGCGCGACACCAACTCGCACTGAGCGAATCGAGAAATGTCACAGAGAAATTGTGGCTGATACACCCGGGCAACAGTTCTGAAACAAATTGTCGCGCAACAATGTGAAAATGTATCACGTGTTAAAGGGGCTTTAGTCTATTGTAACAAGAATTAGATATTTCTTAAAAGTAAGAAGATTTTTTTTACCTGAAACTGAAGAGGAATTTTCTTCAAGAGAAAGAAACAATTTTTCGCGACTCTTTCAATTGCTTATAAAGTTTAATTATCTATTAAATATATCCACCTCCTTCCATCCCCATCAATGTCATTCTCACCTCCCAGATGGACTCCATTTCTTCCAAATGACGGATGGGGACTGGCCAGAGTACGACAGGGTGAACCCCATCCTTGACTGGAACTACGGCACAGTCTGGAGTTTCATCAGAGGCCTTTACTTACCCTATTGTGATCTTTATGATCGGGGGTGAGTGCTTAGAACGCTCTAGCGTGTATAGTTGCCATCAAATTACCAATCTATTAACTTTACTAAAACTATTATAGATATGGTCATCATGACAATATAAAATAGCTAATTATGTATCTAGCTAAGTTCTATTAATTGCCAGAAAACATGAAAACATCATATATATATATATATATATATGATTACTGATCTCTTCTATTATTTAAATGTTCAAATTATTTATTAGCTAAGTAGCTGCTTTCAGTTGTATATAGTTAAAGTGTTCAGTAGCTACAAATAGTGTTTAGTAGTACAGATAGTGTTTAGTAGTACAGATAGTGTTTAGTAGTACAGATAGTGTTTAGTAGTACAGATAGTGTTTAGTAGTACAGATAGTGTTTAGTAGTACAGATAGTGTTTAGTAGTACAGATAGTGTTTAGTA
Organism: Caprella mutica; assembly: GCA_947561585.1. Lineage (NCBI taxonomy): Eukaryota > Metazoa > Arthropoda > Malacostraca > Amphipoda > Caprellidae > Caprella > Caprella mutica. The sequence goes on from CANNZV010002438.1 coordinate 21,527, forward strand.
GTACAGATAGTGTTTAGTAGTACAGATAGTGTTTAGTAGTACAGATAGTGTTTAGTAGTACAGATAGTGTTTCCATCAAAAAGTCGTTAATGATAGTTAACTGATTTCAATATTTTTGTAATGGAGGTCTGTACAGACCATTTAATATGAGTATTAGCTATGTATTATTAATTTAATTATTAAGCTGCCTATAGTATTAACTATCTATGGTAGCTACCAATTTTATGCACATAGTTGCATAATGAAGAACAAATAAAATTATGAACACGTACGTAGAGACTGAAAAAGGTTTAGTAGTGTATGCAACTCTCTGTTGTAACTAACAGCAATAACCCCTTACTAAAGTGTGTCGTCTTGTCTTAGTTACACGTCAATGGGAAGTGCAGAAAACACTCTTCCTAACCCAGAGCTGCAAACCACCGACAGACTCGGCAACATCACCTACCTGCCTGCCTACAAACTGCAGGATGGAACCAAGGAGAGGTGTGGCAGAAAATGAGCAACACGCAGTCATCGAATAAAATGATCCTAAATATTAAAGTCCATATTTTTACCTATAAGACTGAAATGGTTTGAATTATACAGGTAAATTTATCAAGTAGTTAGATTTATTTTGAGTCTTCAACTTATGAGAAGTATATGCTGCTTGCTAGTGTACACACTATTATTATTATTCCACTATTAAATATTTTGTGAAACTAAACCAGTCTCTTCAAACAGATGTTAAGGGCCGTACACACGCAGGGTTTTTTCAGTCTTTCCACCGGACTTTTTGCTAAGCTCCTCCCACTTTTTCCACGAGACTTAAATTTTGCACCGAAAGTCCGAGACTTTTCAACAACCTACATGTTCTATTATTTTCCCCCAATCAAGAGGTGCAATTTTGGAAATCTTCGTATAGCTACTGTCAACTCATAAAATATATTGTAATAACACGATTGGTGTTCATTTTTAACCAATCTTTGCTCCATTCATTTGTTTACCTTTGAGGTAAAGAATTCTTATCTTTTTCTTTTTATAAAAGACTGCCAGTGAAATTGATAATAGTAATGTTTCTTTAAACTTTATTTAGTATAATATTATATTTTAGTAAAATAACAAATTACTATCTTTATTTTATTTATTTCAACATATTACCTATTAGCTAATACCTTTATTTTCTTTATTATAAAGCAATACATATTGTACCTACGTATGAATACTTTTACCTTTGCTTTATATAATAGTTAAATTACATTTTTTGAGTGGATTAGGTTAACATTAAATCAAATGAAGTGAAATCAATCTCGGTTAGTTTATTACTAAATATTGTAATAAACTACTTCATAAAAATTAATTTAGTATTTAGTATAATCTTAGTAATCTAGGTAGGCAGTTCTCTAGTAATTAATTAATCTAGGTTAAAGTAACTAACCTATATAATTAGTAAATATCTAACCCAGGTAATTAGTAATTTTAACTATCCTAGGTAGTTAACAGTTACTAACTACCTATAACATAGGTTAGTTAGCTAGTTTAAAAATTGGTGGAGGGCTTATGTCGCCGATAGGAGTAGTTAATTGCACGGCATGTAAATCCACGAGATTCAAAAGTCAATCCACGTGTGGACGCTATTGACTTTTGAATCAAAAGTCTGGTGGAAAAGCGGAGAAAAAAGTCTGGTGGAAAGACTTAAAAAACCCTACGTGTGTACTGCCCTTTAGTTGTTCAGAACTTCGACTGCACTCATGGATATCCTACCTAATTTTGATAGAAAGTTATTAGGTAGGATGACTTAGAAGCTCTGGTTTATGTGGGCCTTTGTACTTCCCAAACAAGTTATATTTCAAAATTATTTCGATCAATGTAATCTCCCAGTGCCTCTTTAAATGTATAAGAACATAATGTTTGAATAAATATAAAATACCAATTTCAATCACAGAGAAGAATTGACCAAATAATATTGTAAATCTACAAACGCGCGTTTTTCATCAGTTCTAAAGTTATGAGTCGTATTTCCAAGCATAAGACATAACTTTTTATTTATCTCAGAACTACCTATATGTTCTTACTTAGTGTAGTTAATACACGTAAACTGGTGACTTAATTATTATACTATCATTCAAATGACTAATAATTGCTTTTTCCTATTTCAGAATAAATATTAGATAATCATTTATATAGAATTTCATATAACGTAGCATTTATAAATTTGTATGCTTTAACTATGCACTTATATAGGGTGTTTCATTGCTGATCCGAGAAAAATTTACAGCTTGCATAAAACAAGAAAAATCTGAATAACAAAATGTCCAAGAAGGGGTCGTTATCGAGATAATGATTCCCTGATTCTAAAGCCTGAGTAAAATTGAATATTTAGTATTAAAAGTTATGGAAAATTTGGTTTAAACAAAGCCTTGATATTTATAATAGAATAAATGAGGTATTTGAGCAGGGCTGTGTAAAGACAGCAATCAGTGTTGTCTTTGGCACTGGGAGCAGCACTGGTGCCCAAGACAGGAAAGGTGCTTCATTTTGTTCCAAAGAAAATTTAGAATATTTACATATCGACTGATTTACCAATTCCAATGATTATATAGAAGGGGATGGTCTACGAACAGTTCCTTGAACTGTTGAAAAACTGGTCGAAAGTAGATGCTTATAACTCAAAAAGTAATTGGTGTAGAAAGATGAAACAAAAATTACATACAAGACTCTATTCTCAAGTTTTATTTGATATCAAAGATATTGAAAAACTATCGAATTAAGGATAAAGATATCTAAATTTAACATATTGGATATTTTGTCATCACTCATCATATTTTATTCAAACCTCATGATTCATTACGCAGCTAATTATTGAATAGCGTGTTATCACTTCTAATCATTACCATCTAAGAAATTTTTCAACTAAAGTTAAGAGAAAATATGCCATTCAATGCACTAAGGATCTAAACATTGAAATGGTTAAAAATTTGTTCAATAAATGGCCAAGAAATGAAGTGTTTTAGAAACCATTGCACTCGCAGAAAATGACAGTTCGATGCGGTTTGAGTTCGCATAGGCCATGGTCCATACTTTTTTGAAGATGTAGAGACTGAAAATGTTTGTTCTGTAAGCACTGACGTTTACATTGAAATGTTAAATACTGTAATGACTGACTACAATCATCTTGGCATTTGGTTCCATTGGTACACTGTAACTGCATAGACATTCTTGTCTGCACTAGAACAAGATTATTTCACGCCGAACCGTTTTCTCTGGCTAACTAGGTCCCTTTTATCTATGATATATGTTGAAGAGAAGGTATTTAAATTGAAACTAAACATGATTGAAGACTTGAAGCAAGTAATACGTGAAGCAACCAAAATATATTAGTTGTAGTAATCGCTAATTTTTAAATAAAGGATTAATCTTTGTATTAAGTAAAGCGGTGGCGATTTCAAGCACTTGTTATATACTGAATAAAACTCAAAAGTTTAGTCTTTCGTGTGACTTTTATTTCATCTTTCTACACCATTTACTTTTTAAATTATAAGCATTTACTTTCGACCAGTTTTTTATTGGACACTCTGTATATCTTTGTATATATAGGGACACTCTTAACACTAATAAGAATTTGTGAATTCATTTCAATTCCCTTCTTTAATATGTTAGGTAGTTACCTGTAATTTTAGGAGTTACTTATTATTACTTTTGCAATAAAATATATTTTTGTTTTTACTGTGAATTATTTTCACTATTTTTATTTTTAATGATTTTCTGTTATCACTAAAATTTGTGTAATGTAAATGCTGTATTTAATATCATTATATATTATTAGTCTAATGAATAAAATTTGAAAAAATTGATTGAAAAACAAAAACAAAATGTTTATTTCCTATAAAAATTAAAAATCTTCCTATACATTTTTTTCTTTGTGTTTCTATATTTTGTTTATGATTGTTATTTCGCAAATATTTATTAGAATGGTTTGTTTCTCTATAAAATAAAAGATTTAATAATTATTATTATTTAAAAACAATCCCTTACCATAATCCTTTACAACTCGAGCAAAGACTCGGGAGATAATTGCTCTTCACGAAAGATTGAAGTCAATCTGTTTACAAATATATTCAACGCTCAAATAAAGAAAATATTAATGAATAATCAAAATACAGTCCCATATAGTCAGTAAATCTGAAAAAAATTGAATGAGAGAGAGAGAGAAATAATTGAAAAAATATTCAGGTCATTTTACAAGTTTATTTTCTTTTTCTGTGACATGTTACTTCAATAAAGCAAGATGACAAAAGGAAAAATGTAAAGTTGGTCAGACAATGGAAAATCCATGTGGAACACTTTCTTATGTCATCAGAACATATTGTATATACGTATATCAAGATCAATGCATACTCAAACATTATTTTGATCTTTGTTGTGATTACTGGTCAGGCATTTAATTCTTTCACGTCATTTCATTCATATTGATTTCTTTTTATGATTTCTTTGGTAGATATTGATTTCTTTTTATGTATTGTCCTAGATTTGTTTTGAGCCATTGTGAATTAATATAATAATTAATCGAAGTTAATGAAGATTTTAATAAATAAAACAATTGATTATTTGCTAAATTAAATAAAGCATGTAAGTTATTCAGGAAATGAACTGAAGAGCAAGTGGAACAACGTTAGAGGTTTCTAATGTTCCTCATTTTTCTTAAGAGGGTTATAATAATAAAATATTCATCATCTGTATCCTAATATTGGCTAATCTTAAACAAAATAAAGAAATCATAGAACTAAGAAGTTCTATAAGAAAGAAAGTGAAAGAAGAAGTTGCACTGACTCTTCAGTTCATAAATTTATTAAGATAAATAACTTATATAAGTCAAGGTAATAATCCTGTGATACTGAGAAGTAAATCATAATGATATTATTAAAGAAATAATACAGTGATGACATATAAATGAACAAAATGTATCAAGCAATTGCAAAAACGATTGACTAAATATAAAGCACATTGAACGAAGTATAATTTAAATTATTAATAATAAAAAATATGTTCTTAAGATTATTTATATGTATAATATATGTAATATTTAGAACATACAGATATATGAAACTAAAAGGAAAGAACATTTTAGATTTAGTAGATTTAGAAATAGTAATTTCTCTTTATATTAATTACTCAGTAACTTTGATCTACTGAATGGAAAGCATGTTAATTGTGAAAGTGAGACATGCTAGAATCTATAACTGAAATCATTTCTAAAATAAAATTTCACATTGGGAAACACTGACGAAAGATAAATACCTCACTGAAAATAAAAAAAACTGGCGATAATCAATTTATGAATATGAAGCAGAAGTTATTTACTTAATTAAAGGGCAATACTATCGAATAGTATTACTGAAATGGGACTAAACAACTAAAAAACATTGACGAGGATATAATAAAATCACACATTCTAATTGCCTTGCCTTCTTCTTACCTAAAATTTGAAGACAGTTTATATTTATTGGCGGAAGAAGCAATTCTTAAATAAATGTGGCTTCATAAATTATTTTGTTACAGAAACAATAATGTTTTTTCTTACTTATTTATACCTACTAATAACTTATTATTTTCAGTAGCATTATTATTATTGTTGTAACTAATATAAGTTATGTGTAATTGTCATAGATTTAGAGTGAATTATGACTGACCATTGAAAACTATAGGCGAAAGAAAACCCTAAGTAACTAGATAATCTATTAACATTCATATACATGTACTAAATGTTCATATACATGTACTAAATGTTCATATACATGTACTAAATGTTCATATACATGAACTAAATGTTCATATACATGTACTAAATATTCAATAAGAACACAATAAGGTGATTAGGAAGAGGTAGAGTAATTGTGCAGCTAGGATGAGGTGTGAGAGTAGAATGAATTTACAGCTCAATCACGAGTCTAAAGTAAACACAGCGGATATATTTAAGCACAACTCAATTATCTATCAGGCTGCGCATACTAAGACTAAATCACTATATTACAGTCATTGACCATTTTCTAATTTCAATTTTTAAACAAAGAAAATGCGAAACTGTTTGGTATAACTAATGTAATATTTTGTCATCAATAGACAATATTATAAAAAAATTCCCTACGCTGCCAACAATAAAAATTCTTCCCACCAGTGGAGGGAAGCCGTTCAACACTAGGCAACAAGCTAAATCTTGCCGCAATCGGCAGGCAACAGAGCAACGTGTAACCACGAGCAGCACGCTACGCAGCCGCATGCTACACGTTGCCTTATGTTGAACTGGTTGAAATACATTTTGCAACTGCGACAATGTAGCATGCTGCGTGCTGCCAAAATTTAGCCTCAGTGGAGTCCCGACTTTACTTATCACGTATTATCATAAATTTTATGGTAATTAGGTATATAGGCTCACTTTTAGGTACATAATGTTTTTTTAGGGTAATGAAATTTAGATAACGGTATAGGTAGCCATTATTAATATGTCTTTATTATAGTTTTTGAATTTTTCAGAGATATTAGATTCTTCTTTGCTTGAAACTCTGAGGGTATAAATATAACCACAGGAATAACTTTAATTACATATTATGATAAAATTCTAATCAGTAACTCTAGCTCCAATGAATACATGTGTAATAAAAAAAATATAGTGGAGGGGACCTTTAATGTATTTTATAGTGGCAAATTTCCTCAGTGGCAATTTTCTGGGTGGCAATTTTCTTTCCCGTAAGCAGAGCGTGTTCCTAGTTCTGCAAGTTCATATCTTTATGTGCTTTACGCTATCTCCAAATTGTTGCACAATTTTATGATAGTGTAAATTAATATTGATGACTTATAAAACTTTGATCGTAATATGGTTACTTTGATATATTAGTTTATGATTAAAAAGACTAACTGTTATTTTCATTATTTATAGGATTTTAAACAATATAAGATGCAATACGATTCCTTTCACCCTTTAGTTTGATATTGTTTGTTACATCCACAGTACCTATCCTTATCTTGTGGTATCTTATCGGACTGATATGCTAAGGTGACTCATCAGAACATTCTAACTCAGTTAAGTTACAAATGTGCAAGTGAACTGTATCATTAGGAACGGCTTTCTTTCTATCTTGGTAAGTAAATTTTATAAAAAAAAACGAATATACAAGAAGTCACTTTTATTCCTAACTACTTACGGAGTTGAATTAAATATTTCTGTTCTTGAAACCCGATGTTCTAAATTGATGTCTCATCAAATAATATGTGGTTCTTTGGTACTAATTTCAAATTCCCAGACAATCTCTTAGAGCTTTCCATAAAAGTGTAGGTAAATTCGGAAGTGGGAATACATTTTTTTTTTCAAAAGTTACAGCTCTTAGATAATAATTAATTGCATAATAATTAATTACATATCATTGAAGCGTTTTAGTTCAATTCCCACTTTTAAGAGGGTAACATTCAATTATCATTTTGATGAGGGTAACGTTCAATTCCCACCTCAAGAAGAAAGTTATATTCAATTCTAACTTGAAAGCGAGTAATATTGCATTCCCATTTAAGAAAAGTTATGAATTAATTCCTACATGGAAGAGGGTTACATGCAATTCCCATTTCGAGGGGGTAATATTCAATCCCCACTCTTAGAGGAGTAATCTAGGGATACCACCTTTTTATATATTTATCTTTGTTTTACATACCCTATTCTTCTGAATGACGATTATAGTTTGATTCGGAGGGATTCTCTGCTTTATTAATTAAGTTCACTTTATTTTATCTAAAACTTTTTTTATTAGATGTAGCTTGAGATCCTATCAGAAATACTAACCGTTACGTTACAATGAGGTAAATACTTACAATGAGAGAAAACAAGTCACTGTGATGATATCAGAGAAAAGAGTCGTTGTGATGATGTACTATCAGAGAAAAGAGTCACTGTGATGATGTACTATCAGAGAAAAGAGTCATTGTGATGATGTACTATCAGAGAAAAGAGTCACTGTGATGATGTACTATCAGAGAAAAGTCATTGTGATGATGTACTATCAGAGAAAAGAGTCACTGTGATGATGTACTATCAGAGAAAAGAGTCACTGTGATGATGTACTATCAGAGAAAAGAGTCACTGTGATGATGTACTATCAGAGAAAAGAGTCACTGTGATGATGTACTATCAGAGAAAAGAGTCACTGTGATGACATTGTGATCAGAGAACAAAAAGCAGTACAATTTTCAATAAATATCTATTTATATTCAGTGGAATTTTCCCAGTGGAATCTTCTGCAGTGGAATTTTACTAGAATAATTCGCTATAGTAATGTTAGCCACAAAAAATTCGCCGCATGGTATATTGTTTTTAAAAATTGTACGTCTTTAGTATACGTAGAAAGTTAAGTAATCTCAACGATCCTGTTTTAAGAAAGTTTTTCTGATGAAACTTTTAAAGTATTTATTTGGTCATTATTGAATGCAATGGGGAAAGCTAGCATTAATGCCTCACTCCAATTGCAGTTAACTAACCATAACCGTATACATCAGATTTATTACAAATGGATTACAATTATTGTGGTGATAACTCAATTTGTCTTTTTTTCCAGTCGCGATGTAATAAAAATAAAGTGAATTATTACAACAAAATTACGTGCAACAATTAGTTTTTTGCAGCGAACGATCCTGGGGTGAATTTTCTTTCGTAGAAATTTCCGGACATGTAATGATCGTGCAAGGAAAATTGCCCCTGGGAAAACTGCTACCCGGAAAATTGCCAACGAGGAAAATTGCCACTGTGGAAAAATGCCACTATAAAATATAGTAACATGTAAATATTAACAAACTAAAAAAATATTTTACTCTATAAGAATATACCGAACTGAATACAGAAGTATTCGAATCTTATGTAAAGAAATTTTTTACTGTGCGTTCATCTTTTATTGACCAGTTAAAAAAAGTATTCAACCATGGAAAGATCAATGAGCCTGAGAGGCACATCAAAATATTTAAACATAATTTAATAACTATTTTTTTATATGAAGCAGATCTTCTATAAATAATAACTTATTGGTTTGAGTTACTTAAATTCTTGGATCTTTCCCATTTGACGACCCCCACCAGATTTAATTTGAATTAATTTTTTTATATGTATTTTTGTCACAGTTTTTTTTAGAAATAAATAACTTTAAACCCTCATATCTCAAAAACTATTAGTTTCTATAAAAAACAGTTTTGATTTTCGGATTCTATGGACAAAAATACACATAAAAAAATAATTTGAATTAAATTTGGTGTGTGTCGTCAAATGGGAAAGATCCAAATTCTTTGACTTTTATTGTCTAAGACGTAACTATTTATCGTATGATTAAATGATTGAGAGAAGGACACAATCCACAATATCTACATTTACGGATAGGAAAGAGAAACTGAGAAATGGATAGAACACCCTTCAGTTGCATAATGAAAGTTACCTTATCTATTTAATCGTAGGAATAATTAATCTGTAACCAGATCAATGGATCTTTATACTTGTAGTTATAAAATTTTCAGACCGGTTTGTTATGAAGTTAATTATTTTGTGACTTTGAAATAAAACAGTGTCATTGGATATTTCCCTTCTGCTCAAATGTTTGTGGTTTTAGAATGGTTGTTTGACAATAATAATTATTGCTTTGAGAGAGTTAATAAGAATTTCAAACTCTGTTACATGTAATGCATTTGGTGAGTGTAATTAACCCCTACCGTTTTCTCTAGACCAGAGGTTTTCTGTGGTTTACTTTATAGAAATAACGAGCTCTTGAGGTTTCATGTATCCTAACAGATTTCAAGTTTGATGTTTCTTTTCTGTGAGAGAGTAATTAGTTTAAGTCGGAAATATAGGAGGAGTTATTTTTGAATTAGTCAGTTCCTATTAGTTGAGGGCAGAATTAGGGACAGCCTACAGGAGGTTTGAGAATCAATAGGAATTGGAGAAGTGAAATCAGCGGCATCTTAAGTTCAGATTTGGGTGGAGTTTTAGATGAATCTTGGGAGTATATAAGCGGTGGATTGAGATTATGAGGACTCTCACTCTCTCGCCACACTATACTTTCTGCTCACGACAGAGTCTTAAGTAGTTTACCGGTTTGGATAAGACCACGGCGGGGTGGAGTTTTCTCTCACCCCAGCCTTAGGTAACCATCGCAGGACTTAGTCGATGAAGATCTCCACCCGTCATAGTGGTGGAGATAGGATCCTTAGCAAGTGGTTGCATCTTGCAACTCAATGGATCCCGGAAGCAGAGGTTGTATTCTTTACGGCATAGTCAAAGCCAAACGAGACAGGATGAGGGAATCAGCAACTGAAGTCTATTGCAGGATTATTTCTGACGTTGCAGAACAACTTCTCATGTTGCAGAGTAGACATTCAATAAGCAGTAGGAGTTTGAAGCCAAAGAGTCACTCTCATTGTACCGTGATTTGCAGGAGTTGTCGTCCATGTCAATTAGCAAAGTTCCAGTGGAGGACTTCAGCCGTTACCAACACACAAGTACAGGGGTTCCGAAAAGTTTCCAGCCGCATCCACTCCATTATAAATTCAGTAACCCCCACTCGTATTCCCTAAAAGATTGTGTCAGTGTTTATTTGTGAAAAGTATACTCTCAACATCCAAAGCTTGACCCATTTTGTAAGTTAAACTCCTCCATATGTAGATCTTTGGTGAATCGAGTGAATATAACAATGTTTATGTAGGATATATTATTTCTCGAACCTTTAGTCTGATCTATTACTTAATTAGAGTACATCTAATTTAAACTATGACTGTGTTTTATTTAACCTTGTTATTTTGGTACTATATTTGGTTTGATACTATTTAATGAAGTGAAGGAACTAATTATTATTGACAAGTTAAGTAAACAGTAAATTAGACAAATTGATTTTTCTTTCTAGGAAGAATCGTAACCCTCGTATTTAAATGGCCACTCGTCACTAATTAATAACCTAGCTACCATGTGAAAGAAAGAGCTTAACTGCTGAAAATATTGAATATGAATATTGGAAATAAAGAAAAAAATGCCCGGTCGGCAAAATAGAAAACACCCCCTCATGGACCACCCCCGAACATACAGATCGTACAAAAAAAATGTAACTTGACACTACAGTATGGAAAAAAAAAACGGTCAACCTTTATAACTATATGTCTATTTCTTTCTGTTCATTTTTCTATATTTTATTAGTTTTATCATTATTTTTAATTATTTTTTTAATTATTAAAATTAGAGTTTCTATGTGTGTCCTCTATTCCATCTGTGTTCTCTATTCACTCATGGAATAGGGGACACACATAGAAACTATTTATTTTTATTTATTTATTTATTCAACAAAAATCCCTTACAATAGAGTGAAGGAGTCGGGATCCTCCCCACCCAGACATGTAAAAGATTTAAGATCTAAATAAGCTAATATTAGCTTCTAAGGTATCCTATATAAAAAACAAAACATAATAGTAACGTGAATGTGATGTGCTACATAAAATATGGTTCAGGTAAATGACAAGAAGACAAAGTACAAAATATCACATATACACAAATATAAAATTAAATGATACAAAGTACAAGAAAACTATGAATATAAATCACAAACTAGTGCACACACCATCAAAAAAAGCTCAAACATTAATCCAATCTGCATCATCAACCAACATAACCTTCATCTTAGACTTAAACGATTCCAAATTTAATTCTTTTACACAATTAGGGATTGCATTCCAAATCTTCACAACATTATAGTGCAAACACCTCTTAGTAGTTTCTTTATTAAATCTAGGAACAATGAGATCATGATTATTGCGAGTTTCATAAGTATGTTGATCCTCTAACCTAACAAGTTTAGCATATAAACTTGCATCATAGTTGCGATTATTAAGTGTGCGATGGGCATAAATTGCTACATTGAACTTAAAAAGAGATTCCAAAGGTAACAGTTTCATCAGCTTGTAAATGTGATAAGACCATGAAAATTTCATCCAAAGTATTGAAAAAAGAATCACTCCTATAGATACAGCCTATAATAATTTTCTTATTTTTGTAATTACTTCTAACAAAAAGGCATTCTATATCAGGACGACAAAAAGATACCTGGTTCAACATTTCACAATCATACACATCATTTACCAAAATGCTTACTCCTCCACCTCTTTTATTTTCCCTATAAATATTAAATATCCTATAATTATCAATCATCACCAGGTTAACCGTACTATTATTTAACCATGTTTCAGAAATACATATCATGTCAAATGAAACGCCTAGTGAAGAAATTAACATTGTAAATTCGTCTACCTTGTTAAATAGAGACCTAACATTGAAATGAACTATTATTATATCCTCTCGACACTTTCCAATATCAGACACAAACTATAATTTTAATAATTAAAAAAAATAGTAGTAATAATTTTAAAAAGTAATGATAAAACTAATAAAATACAGAAAAATGAACAGAAAGAAATAGACATATAGCTATAGAGGTTGACCGTTTTTTTTTTATCGCACCTCTATAGCTTGTTACAAATATAAAGAAAGTAGAATTCTTTCTAGAGAATGAATGTTGTCAGCAGTAGCTATAGGTAGTATCAAAATTTTCTTATTTTGGTTTCATATTTCGATTTATAATAGATAAATTAATAATAATAAACAATAAGAGAGATAGCTGAAATAGAAAGACAGTATCCAACATACAACTATTGGTCATAAAATTCATTGTCAGGTCGAGGTTTTCCACCTTTCTCCTGATCAAGTGGTGAGTCAGCGGCCAAAATAATATCGCGTCCTGCGGGACGCTAAAATCCTTATTTTTGGTTCGCGTGACTGGCAATCTAGCGTCAGTTTAATGGAGAAATGATATAACTGAAACAAAATTTAATGGAGAAATGATATAACTGAAACAAAATACGGTTTTGCCCAATCTTCCTTAGCGTCCTGCAATCGCTGCAACACTTCCTCTCTCTAGAGTAGTTTATCATAACTCTATGCTCCTGATGATGAATAGAAAGATTGAAACCTGATAAAACCTTCAACGTTGAGTTTAAATAACTTCTTAATAATATGAATTTCTCGTTGAGTTTGAATCTTTTCCAACTAGTAAAACTGATTATTAATTTCAAATCAATAAATATATTTCAATTCTTTTTAAATCTTTTCTTTGCACCTGAATAAGTTCATAAAAGTTCGTGATCTTTTCAATTTTTCAACAAATGAAAATAAAACCAATAACAGAAACAGTGATTTAGGAGGTGAAGAGTTTCTTTGAAAAAAACTTCTTTTCTGCTGAGAAAAGCTCTCAGAAGATTTCACCCTCCAAAACCACGTTTTGGAGGATCGTCATACATGAAATTCGTTTTCGTTTTAATCATCCCATTTCAGTTCAACCATTAACTGATGTCCAAAAACTACAGAGAATCGTTTGGACTGACGAGAAAAAGTGTTTCTTCCACCAAAAACCACATCGAACAAACGACGTACGGAGTGTAAATAGAGGAAAATCCTCAAAATAACTACGAAAGAAATGATAGGTATGATGTTCAGGTAACTATCTTAGTTGTCATTTTAAATGGAATTGTTCCAATCGTTCATGAATTCTTTAATGATGATGGCATCTTGTCATCGGTTAATGGTGTTTCATACCTCAGGTTGCTCAAGAACATTATTTGGCCCAGGCTACTACGCCATTCTGCAACTTTTTTTCCACTTTGGTGGATGCAAGACGGCTGTCCACTTCATTGCACATATGTTGCGCTAGAATTTTTCAATGACAATTTTCGAGGTCTAGTCATTAGCAGAATGAAAAATATCTGGGCAGCATACAGATTTCAACCCCTTGGGCTTTAACTTTTATGTTCCTGAAAAAGCTCGAGTTCATAGGGAAAACCCAGATTCTATTGAGTTTCTCATATAATATGTTTGAAGTTTCACTGAAGATATAACCAGGAGACTCTCAAGATAGTTTTAATGTTCTGAAGCATGCGTCGTTCTGTTTCAGGCTGGAAGGGGTTACTTTCCACTATTTTTGTTTGGCCTCAGGAGATGTGCCTCATACGATATAAGACAGTATATGTTTAATAATCTTAAATATCGACTCTTTTTTTTTAAACTGATATGTCTGTGATGACAATTGATGCCTTTTAAGTGCTTCTAATACGCAATTTAAAAATGACGTTCATGTTGGAACCCAGTAAATACAAATACAACTATAGGCTAGTGGGGTGGCGGACATGGTTTGAGTTGCATAATTGGGGTCACCTGAAAAAAGTTGGAACCACTGCTCTAGAGTCTAGCAAATGACGTGAAATTGGTATTATTGTAATTCTCTCAGCGTTATGTTATAATAATATTGTTATTATAAAATAGAAAAAAATCGAGTTTTAGGCTTTTGTATAACTTTTTCCTGGAAAGCCGTTTTGTTTAACTAACCTTTATACTCCTGTTTTTCAACATAACGCTAAGAAAAGAAACATATTACTAATTTGAAGTCATTTGTCAAAGTGATTAAATTTTTTCTGAATATAATACAAAAAGAATTAAAATAACTATTTATTCCAAAGTTATAAGTAGTTTAATTCGAGATTCCTTTTTTGTGGTTCATACTGTATACAAGACTAAACATTATAAAGATTCTATGTAATACATCTTAGTGCACTTGTGAATGAGAAAAAATAACTTGACTACAAACTAGTAGAGTAGAGAACCTTTAAATGGTTTAACCTCTTCAGGGAATGATAATATTAACACATAAAGCTAAGAATAAATTGCGTATCATTACAATCACACCCACCGATGGAAAAATTCACATAGATCGTATAACTTGTAAAATGAGATGTACTCATTGTAAAAATTCGTATATATTAAATTCTGCAGATGAACATTGCATCCAGTACCTGTGATTTTTGTGATTTTCGAGAAAATAAATTCAGTATGAAGTTATATATGAAAAGTTGCAATTCTCCTGGTGGCAATCTTCCCACAGTGTCAGTTTTCCCACAGTGGAAATTTTCCTCAGTGGCAATTTTCCGGGTGGCAATCTTCCCACAATGGCTATATTCCAAGTGGCAGTTTTCCCACAGTGGCAGTTTTCCCAGTGGCAGTTTTCCCGGTGGCAATCTTCCCAGTGGCAATTTTCCTAGCACCTTTCGTTCAACAGATAATTTCGTCCAACTTATATTTCGTCCACGTAATGTTTTTATTTGTTTTATAATTTTAAAGTGTATGCTTCAATTTTGCATTATCTTTTAAAAACGAAAATGGGAAACACCCAAATTTATTGATGATAATTATAAATTAATTGAAACTCCTATGAACTGCACATCTATTCTTATTGTTATTTCAATTTCATATATTAAATAGTCATTACTCATTAATTAATGCAAATTTTTGATCGAGGAAAATAACATAAAGATACAGTCATTTATAACGGTAATTGATATGATATTATTATATATTTACACCTTGCTAATAATGTAAAGTCTCAAGTCTGATAAGTAATATATACACATTAAAATGCAAATTTAAACATTTCGTGTATATACTGTATAATGTCCTAGACCCTCAAAAGAGTATCATTTACAAAAGGTTAGTTATTATTTATGGAGTGATTAGGCTATAACATACTGTCAATATAATTTCAAGAAAACAAAAATATAAGTTTTATGGATTCTGTACACAATTCATTACTTTAAATTATTGTTCTTTTCAATTATTAGTCACACTGAATCTCAATGCTTGTATAATGATAATGAACTAAATTTTATTGGAAATGGTTAAGAGGGGTGCCAATGATCCAATAGAGATGATAGTTATTATATAATAATGTCAAGGAATTTTTTTATCATAATTTTTTTTTATCAATACCCAGCTAACATAGTCGTGCCAATTATATTTATTATATTAATTAATTATATTATTGTCAAAAAAGTAACATATTAGATCCTTCTGCATTGTTCAGATACATTTTTAGATTAGCAATGCAACACTCAAAGAAATAAAAAGAGATATAAACAAAAGCGTTTTAGTAATGGAATAGACACCAAATGCGATGGCATTGTAAATTATAATAAATTTATAGCCTGCATACATGCAGAATGAATCGATGCTTAATTTAATTTAGTTTTTTTTACGCAGATACACAAGCTATCAGTCGCTCTTCTAACGCAGTTACGATAATGGCTGATCTGCCGACGAAGGATGATCAGATACACATTCTGAGAAATTGCATTGCAAATTTCTACTGTTCAATAATACCGTACATTGAAATAATAGGTATCATGTGGAAAACAGTATCAGATAAAACCCTAGAAGAATATTTTAACTCTGTCGGTATAACAGAATTCTTTAAAAACCAAAATGCAGAAAGGAAATGGAGGGATAACAATCTATGTAAACTTCAAAAGAAGTCTTTTGAAACTTTTGACGTTACTTTCTTGAGTGAGATATTACCGATGATTTGTAGAGACAAAATTGCAAAAAATGGTTCACCAGAACAAGAAGCGCAACTACTTGACACAAGCTCAGTAGAATGGCATTTGAGAGAAATAAAGAAAATGAGGAATACCCTTAGTCATGAGTCAGAAAGACTCTGCGATAGGGATTTCTTTATAAATCTCAAGAATTTAATACGAAGGTGTCTGCTAGCTGCATGTACTCTCTATGGCATTACAAATAAAGATGATATTGATCAGATGACCAATAAAGCTGATGATAAATTTGAATCAATAATCCAGAAAACCACAGTTGATAGAGAATCAAGAGTGAGATTTCTGAAGGATCTCATACTCTCAGATTGTATTGAGGGGATGAAAGATAGAGTGAAGAACATGATGGTTTCTCTGCCCGGTAATTATGAAATAAGAGTTGAGCTTACACAGGTATTCAAAAAAATCTACCTAAGCAGCTCGAATAGCAACTTCGAGTGTCATACATTATTGGCAAAATTATCTAAAAAATTTATTATAATTAAAGGTAGATCAGGATCGGGCAAAACGATTCTGATGAAAACTCTGTATCGGGCAATAGTACTTGGAGAACCATCGAACTTCCAAGGTTCTAGTAAATTTAAGTTGGCACTGCTAATTACCTGCCAAACAGATAACTTCTCTCATCTGGGAGACTATTGTAAGGCTTTATTGCCTAAGCCTTTTGCAACCTTTGATAAAAACGAAGTTCTTGATTCAATTCATTTGATCGACGGAGTTATTTTCCTCGTAGATGGATTCGATGAGGCAAATGAACGATCAAGAGAACTCACTAAATCTGCAATAGAATTCTGCAGGAGTAGTAAAAATGCTTCATGCGTCATATCAAGCAGAATAAAGGCAGCCAATGAACTAAAGAATGACTTGAGCAGAAGAGATTTGGAGTATGACTTGGTGAATCTTGAAAAGATTGATGATCAGAATGAACAAACTGAGATAATTAGGAGCTACGTAGCGCAACTTCCTGATGTGAATATGGAGGAGGCAGTTAAAAAGTTCAAGAGTCTCAACCAGAAAGTCAGAGAAATTTTTAACACTCCGTTATTATTAGCATTCTTCTGTACGCTCTATAAGACAAT
The DNA here is from genome assembly GCA_947561585.1 of Caprella mutica. NCBI lineage: Eukaryota > Metazoa > Arthropoda > Malacostraca > Amphipoda > Caprellidae > Caprella > Caprella mutica. Next base: position 39,073 of record CANNZV010002438.1, read on the forward strand.
GGTAAATGAATCGCGAATGATGAATGAAGTAAATGTTTTCAGAGGAATATACAAACAGATTCTTAATGGAATCTCCCAAAAGCTGTCCAATGATGGTGCTTCTGATTCAGCAAGTATTATCATGAATATAATTTGCGAACACTGTCTGCACCTAATTGGACTCGGGGAAACTGTTTTCAGTACTGAAAATTATGAAAAATTGAAAGCGTCTTGTAAAAGCGTAGTTCCCCGTGTCAGTAATTTAGACAATCTGCTCGAGAACATTCTAATACCGAATATACCAGATAACATTCTCCATGACACAACTTATACCTTCATACATTTCTCTATTCACGAATTCCTGTCGTCTTTAGCGATAGAGTTGAAACTGAAAAACGTTAAAGACCTTACTGGATTTTCGAAACGGAAATTTATCGAAATCCTTGATCTCTCTCCTCGTCCAATGCAAAACAAAGTTGGAAGGTAAGTATTCATAAATTTTAATCTCTCTTTGTTCGAAGCCTCTGATAATTATACCGAAAAAAGGATAATTTGTGTCCGTGGAAATAATTTAGTTGATTCCGTTTCTAATTCGTTATAATATATGGTTCTAGGTATATTCCACCCCGGTAAATTCCACCCCTGTGACAATTCTCATTTGGGTGACAATAAAAACTCGAAGATGGCAATTTGATAAATAATAATAACCGATGATATCCTGAGACATTTGGACAATATTTAGAGGTAGCTCAAGTTAATTGAAATTTTATCCTAATAAAGTTACAAATATTCTTAATATGGTAGTTCATTTCAAAATTTATGTGTTGAAAAAGTTAATAATAATTCCTTTTTAACATGAAACTGCACATGTGCTCCTACAACAATGGGTGATAGAGGTATGGAAAGGGTCGACTGACAGAGACAACCCATTCAATGTTTTCGCTCTTTGCTTATAAGTTGCTGTTTTGGATTCTAGGACCAAATTCCCCGTGATGAAAATCTCTCAATGTAAAAAGGGAATAATCTCCCTGTCTTAAAACCCTTAGCAATAATTAAAAAACTTCCTGGTTAAAAAAAAACATGTAAAAAAAACTTTCGGTCAAAAACCACCACTTTTACAAGAAGTTAAAGTTAAAATACCAAATTCAAAATTAAATAAATATAGCAATAAATAGTATATATGATATCATCTCACAATTAATATCGCTGTTGTGTTGGCGATAGGGAAGAAAATCAGCTTTGAGATGGAAAATCTAAATACCTCAACTGATAAATGCTTTCACACAACCTTTCTTTATGCTGTTTTGTCACATGTGTAGTGAAAAATTCAAAGCTTGTGATTAGCCCGCAAAAGGGTTTAATTTGATACAGTAAAAATGCAAGTTACCTAGTATTATATATAATATTAAAAAATAACTTATATTAATAACTAACCAAACCTAACCTGTAAAGTGGAGTGGAGTGGAATTTACCGGGGTGGAATATATCTAGGGTGGAATATAACGGTCACTAGTATATATATATATATATATATATATAATATATATATATAAATGTATATACCTTATTATTACGTAAATTCCAAATGGATGAACAACAGTTATTGTACGAGTAATTAATTCAAATATATCAAATATATCGTTACTTTTACTATATTAATATTTTCATGGATATTGCATAATGATGAACGTTCGATTTATGTGATAATAATTATCCCTGGCTCAGCTTTTTTATTATCAACAAAATATAATTTACTTATTGGAACCATTTATTGAACTTTATTTATTGCCTAACACTTTGACAGGTTAGTCTGATGTACAGGCAGATAAAGAGCGAGCTCGAAATATTATAGTATTGATTAGCGTTTGGTATCAGCGAAAATATGGTATGAAATTAGTACAACCTTACCTCTATAATATAATTTAGTCTATTATAATATTTACATGCAAAATCAGTCCACTGTTAATTAAATTAAGTTACATTGCACAAATAGAAAACATATTGAGAACAATCTCAGTTCAATTAAAATACATTCATAACTTATTTATTCGTTTTTTATTCAGTTACATTGGTCAGTTATTATTTTTTCACTATATTATCAATTATCATTATAAATATTATCTATCAATTTTTTTGATCACTAACTTAGTATTATTATTAGATTGTTATTGATACGTCAGTTTCTACTATACAACCGTATTTTAATTCCTCCATCCCCCATCGACAGATATCAGAATGTGTTTCGCTTTCTGATATTAAGACTTCATAGTACTGGCGAGATTGAAATGATTTCGGTTCCAATGTCAGAGATTATGGCTAACGATGTTCAACCAGATTACCCGTTCTGCTTAGACTTGATATCTGATACTGGATTTTGCAATCCGATAATTGAGATGATATCACCAGCCTTAGCTTCTCATCCAAGCTTCTCAGTACATGATGTGAATCAACTGAGAGCTTTAGTAGAAGCATTGCTTTATGCTCAAAAAATCCTGAAAATGGGAACTAAAGACCTGATGATTGGCGTAACAAAATTGTTGACACTGAACATGAGAAAAAGTCACGATGATTACATAGTTTTGGACAATGAAATCTTTCAGAAGCTGGAAAAACTCAAGTAAGTAGAGTAAATTCAGAAGACCCAATTTATTACTATTTAAAATAATTATCAATACGTTGAAAAAAAGTGGTGATTTCAAATGAATATTTTTTGTAAATTTTTAGTCATCCTCTTAATCCTAATTGATATTGAATCAGGGAAGGCTTTTCAATTATTTTCTTAGATGGTATAAATTATATTCTATGAAGATTAGTCATCCTTTGAATTCTTCTCTATAATAAATATGGTTTACACAAAATTTCTCCTTTTGGATATGTATGAATAATGTATATTTATCAGCTGGAGACGAAACTGTGTAAGAGCCCAGATGTAATTTCAAGATTAAAAACTATCTATACCTCTAAAATCAAATATAATGCAATTTATAACAGTATATCTCAGTTTTCTAATATTATTTCAATGATGTTTCTCGTTTCTTTCGTTCATTTTTTACCAGGTGCAGCATAAATATGATCAGGATTTGCTTGGATTCTGAGTTTAGTCTTGGTGTTCTTGTTAATAAATTGGCTAGTAACTGCCTCCTCTATATCAGCTGTCCTTCTACAAATAATCCCAAGCTAAAGATATTGGATGGAAAAACCGCTAACACAAGTGAGTTTAATGAATTTGTCTATGCATTAAAACAGTATTTAGGATCAAATGAAAATTAGCTAATTTCGATAAAAGGAGTGATTGTATCTATGTATGAATGATTACTAGATAGATAAATCATATTATATAACATTTTAGAGAATATAGTTTCTTTATTTTGTTAATTTATTTAATTACATAAATTATTCGCTTATTTATAGTATATTGGTTATTAAATGCAAAACAATCATTTTAAGCTAATCCTTTGCACATGATATGTTTTTCAAATCAGTTTTTTAAATCACTTATGACTTGATGTTTCTTAACGTTAGGAGAGTAATTTTTCCATTAATCTAACAAATACCTTTTCTATCAATTATGTAGAAATTACTTTCAAGTTCTGTGATAAATTCCCTCCTGGTGAAAAGAATCCATTACCCCGTGAGAATGATGGTTCACCTCCATTCCTACATATCACCGACATACCTGCACACTCTCAAGAGATTGCTTTTAAAATAATATGCTGCTTAGCACCAGCAGACTGTGCACAAAACGCCAAAACGTAAGCAATAGAAACTATAAGTATTTCAACTATTACCATGTTGACAAGGTTAATGAATGACAATTTTTGATAGTTACCGTGAATTAATCACAAAAATTGTCTCCGTTTTCTATGTTCTTATTTCGAGACATGACTCGGAATATGTAAGTACCACTTTTATTAAAGTGAGTTGAACTTAAAGCGAGGGTTTGCCTGTACTATGCTATTTTAATTGAAGAAAATGAATCATATGAAAAACTGCCAATTTCCAGATAACAATCTTTTTTAATTTTTCTTTTTTCCATTACTTTCAAAAGAGAAATCATAATTTTAAAATAATGAGTTAATTATAAATCAGATTACCTTTTATTCTTGCATTTTAGCCCTAATAAGTTTGACGTGTGTTTTCTAGGTACATCTTTTTTAAATTACTTTATATCTTTAACGTCATTCCCTCAAATTTACTGGCCTTTCTTGACTTTGTTCCTACATAAATACCAAATTTATTTTTGTAATTAAAAGTTAAAAAATATTTACATATCGGCGTAAATCAGCGTAAATCTACGCAAATTTTGGAATTAATTGTACTTTGGTGACGTGTGGCAACCTAAAAATACAGTTTGGTTAGCCAATATGCACGAATTTTTCCATGTTCTCATCAAGTACCGATACATGCACGAGCTGTGATTGGGTCACATTCCACCCAATCACAGTTCTGGTCTCTCAGTTGCCAATGACTTAAAAACCTATGTATTTATTTTTCCTTATAATCCAGATGAGGTTATTAGAAGCAATTGGTTCAGAAATTCAACATGTCTCATTTAAGGATAAGTTCCGTGTTATCGCACGGTTCCATATTTTCGAACACGAGAAAATATCTATATATTAATCATTATTTCAATTAGTATTCAAGATACCAATTTGGATAGAGCTTGAATAATAGTTATAACTATTATATTTACTTTTCGGACGTGTCCAAAAATGTAGAACGTACCAATTACTTAAAACTTATTACCCTTCGTCCAAAAATATTTCATAGAGCATAAAATGGTAGTTTGTTCAATGTAACTCAATAATTAAAGAAGTCTAAATATCTATTAATTACTCGCCTATACTGAGTGAGAGTTAAGCTATGGTTTGATTTTAAAACCTTTAATAAATTCACTACTTCTTATATAGTATCTTAACCACAGTTCATTGAATAGGGCAGGGGTGGGCACACATTGTGTTTTTCAGTGCCGAAAGATTTTCTTTTCGTTTTCTAAATTACTGGGGATACTGAGTAATTATATAATGAGGTGGTAGATTTAATTGAAGTACGTACATGTACAACAGTAAATATTTTGCGCATAAATATTGGTAGTAGATTTATCATTTGCATTAGAAAGAATTATTAAATGATATACAATAATTTTTTCTTCGTATGAAAATATTTCACAATAAAAACAAAAATATGCTATCTTGCATAAGTAACTCATAAATTCACAGGATAAATTACTATGGCTGCCTAACTTATTAAAAAAGGGAATTAAAAATGAATGCATAAATTTTTACTAGAGTGTTTGAATATCAAAAGACAAGCGTTTGAAATATATAAAATTAACTGTTCTAGATAAAAAGAGACAGAGGTAAATAAATTAAACACCGGCACTATTGTAACAAACAAAAAATACCTTATTAACGGATAAAATTGACTACCAAAGTATCAAGGTCATTACAAATATACTGTTCTTCAATTAGTTGACCATACTCTTCTATATTATCCTATTAATTTATAGAGCAGTCAGGGCTAAAAAATTCTAAATTTTCTTTGGAAGAAAACAAAGCACTTTTTCCCTGGTGGGCAGTGGGGCCACGCTGAGGGCCAAAATAGCACAGAGTGCTGCATTTGCCCACCCCTGGAATAGGGACTATATACTGTGACTTTGATTCTAAAACAAACTTTCTTTCATTACAACTCATAGAAAATGAGATATATAATCAAGGAGTGACAATTTTAAATTTCTTGTTACTTTACCTCGCTTTAGTTACCGTTTAGTAATTAAACCGAGTTGTGATTTGGTAACTAAAGCGGGGGATGCCTGTACTACATACCCCCACTAACGCCATTAAATGCTCACCACTTCTTTCCTAAAATATTATTAAGATATTCTATTATAGGTTATTCAGACAAACATTTAAGGAGTAGAAGATGTAAAATACTCAAAATGAATTTTTTTTTTTAGAAAATAATCAACAATGATTTACTAAATGATTTATGACACTATAACTATAAATATGGTGATGGGAACTAACTTATTATATGGCAACACTAAAACTTTCATTTTAGGCTATCCTAGCGAATTTTATTGTTACCCTGCATAAAAAAATCTTCAATATAACAATTTCTTCTTGGTTCATCAATTATATTTATGATTATTTTCATAATGCATACATTATAAATATGATGAAGTAAGACTCCTCAAGCATTTATTTATATATTCATGATTTGCTTTATATTACGGTATGAAGTTCTCGTAATAATACTAAATACTGTATTTGGTGTATCCACGTGACAGATTCACTAGGCTGTATCTAACGAGGTGTTCTCTCTCTGCTGCTGAAGTGAACGAATTGGTGGAGAAGTTAAGTTCAAAGAATTTCATAACTGAGAATGAAGGAGTTACCAGAGCAATCAAACTCAGGTCAGTTTGTTAAAAAGATAATATAATATGATAGAAATTAGGCATTTATAGTTAATATTTCAAAATTATACAGATCAAGACGATAGATAACATAAGGAAAAAAGAATACTTCTCATGAAATCGTGTTATAACTCCGACTTGATACTCTCATTTGGTTTGATTAACCCCTTCCCTGGCAGAAACGTCGACGAACAAAAAAAAAAGAATAAAATGTTCTTTATCAGTCGTCGACGAGTAAACTCGTCTAAAACTTTACCTTAAAAAACCAGGTATATACATATTATATACTCGTCGATTTTAAGCCTTTATTGCTATTTGCTATATATTTGGTAACAATTGTAATAAAAATAAAATTTGTTGAGAAATATTAAGAAAATATGGTAAAAAAAAGTTATGGTTTATAGATATATTCAAAATAAAAAGTTAACCACAATAATGGGAAGAAAAGAATAATTACAAACTGTTTTCATAACCATCATCAAAAATACTATATAGAACCAAAAGATACGTTTAAAAAAAAAATTGTTGGGGAAGGAGTTAATAAAAAAATTATTTTTCAAATTTTATTTTTGTATAGTCGCTAGTAACAGTAAAACATAATTTGTTTAATTTTGAATAAGATGATCAATTTTAAATGCGTTGAGTCGATTACATCCATTGAACTTTATTTATTTTAGTTCTACATATGATGAGATCTGCGAAGCTTGCAATGCCTATCACAACGGTGAGGATATCCCCTGCTACAACATAGAACTGTCAAAGTAAGGACATAATACATATTCACATATATATAACCAACTTTTAATAAAATTATTGCGTACGTTTATACTGAGAAAATATTGCTTGCAAATAATGACCTAATAATTGTTATCCTACTAATTCATTTTCTTCTTATGAAATAAATTGTTGAGGGACAATGTAAATTTCTAAGAATGGTAATTAAATATTGTTTTTGATAGAATTAATTGAACCTCGATAAATTGGAAGGCAAATATACAGAGTGTTATACCCCACAAATTAGGAGTCAAAAACTGATAGAGTTTCTTATCCGCTTATTTCACATCATAGCAGCATAAATGTCTAAGGGGCAGAATGGCCTAATCGGTATTTCACATACATTATATTGCTTCACAGTGCGATGTGTTCCAAGACATAGTGGCTTAAACGGCAGATTAATGTTTTATGTCTTATTTCTTCAGTATTGTTATGATATTTTTAATCCTTTGTTGATAACACCAGTACTCAAATTTGAACCAAACGTAAATTGAATATAATGCCTAACTGATCAACAGATTGAAACGATAGTGAATGATAGAGATAGTATCTCTGGTACATTAAAAAAGCAATTAAAGTTAGGGTTGGTAATTTGTTATTCCTGTAAATATCACTGCAAACAAGTGATAATTTTGGTAATACTGTAACTATCATCTCAAACAAGTGACATGGTTGGTACTCCTGTAACTATCAGAGAAAACTCCTACTATCAGAGAAAAGAGTCACTTTTATGATGTACTATCAGGGAAAAGTCACGTTGATGATGTACTATAAAAAAGAGTCACTGTGATGTTATACTATCAGTGACAAGAGTCCCTTTTATGATGTATTATCAGATTAAAAAGTCACGTTGATGATGTACTATAAAAAAGAGTCACGGTGATGTTATACTATCAGAGACAAGAATCACTTTTATGATGTATTATCAGAGAAAAGAGTCACGTTGATGATGTACTATAAAAAAGAGTCACTGTGATGTTATACTATCAGAAACAAGAGTCACTGTGATAATGTACTATCAGAAAAAAGAGTCATTGTGATGATGTACTATCAGTGATAAGAGTCACTGTTATGATACAATATAAGAGAAAAGAGTCACTATGATGTTATACTATCAGAGACAAGAGTCACTGTGATAATGTACTATCAGAGAAAAGAGTCATTGTGATGATGTACTATCAGAGAAAGAGTCACTGTGATGACGTACTATCAATTTGTCACATTGAACCAATTTTCTCAACATTCCATGAGAATGGAGAACTACATTATCACCATGTAATTTCTAGGCTACTTTTCAGTCAGCCATCTCTTGCCCATCTCATGGTTGCTTGTTTTAAGTCACTCTATATATTTAGCTTTGAAGTTAGCATGTTATCTTTGTAAGTTTTAATTGAATAAATAGAAATTGAATTCTATTAATTCGAAATCTCACTAACTTGTATTGGATTAGTTCAATTTCAAGTAGAGGCATGAAAATAATTTTATAATATATATTTAATTCCCTCTCTATATTTCATTAGGTCGCAATATTATCACCATCTTGACTTGATCTGCGCAGCTGATTTCAACGAATCTGTTATTAAGCAAGAACAAAGTGCATTGGAGAGGTACTTAAAATTTGAAGTGAAAAAGATTGACCACCTAAAGATTGACCCTAAGTATTGAACTTCAATCAGCAATTAGGCCCCCACTCGCATGAGGTTCATGGGGATCAGATGGAGCGTGGAGATAAATCTGATCAAATCATAGAAATTGAAATAGTGCTTATGGACAGCTACAATAACTTCCAACCCTTGAGAGATGATATCTTTCAAGACTTGAAATCAGTAAGGTAATTAATTAAGTATAATATAATATTATAATATAATATTAAGTGTACCTTATTTTTTTGAAATTCGTGTCACAAACTATTGAAAATGATATATATATATATATCTACATACATAATACATGTAGGTAAAAAGATACAAAATAAAATTATATACTTGTATAAATTTTAGAAAATACAAAAACATTATGAACACTTACATGCAAAATCGAAATTAAATTCAATACGCCTAACATAATTAATCTAGCTATAAAGATTTAAATGAAAAATAAGTTTAAAGAGGAAATGCCATAAGCATTCACTTTTTAAGGAAAGGTCATATATTGTAGAAATATGAATAAAATATATTAAAAGGACTATAATAAATAATATTTGGAGGACCAAGACCTAGAGAGTATCACCCTTTAAATAAGAGCGTCGGATTGGAGAAATTTTCTATTACTTGTCAGTAAGACATCACTAGATTGAGGCGGTACAATGTCCTTATTAATCCTAGCATGAACAAAAGTATACAGAATAAGTAAATACAAGCAATATGCGATTAGAATCATACATTCATGGAAATGACAACTTAAGTGAGCTGAATTTGCTGATTTTCTCAGTCGTTTCCTATTTTCGATATACCTTCAACTGGAATAAACTTTCGTGAGAGCGTAACAATTATAAATGTTACTTGAAGAAATAGTAAAATAAAATGAAAAACACATATATGGAATTATCTAATACAGCTTACAAGATACAAAGTTGTGTGGCCGCCACTGATCGGTGGACGGACTTTTAATGTGTGTATATTCATTGGAGAAGGAAATTCCTCAATCCAAGACATATTAGTAGAACAAGAAACAGATATTTATGTACATTTTCCTTACTTTAAGGTGTTCGTCACAAAGGTTCGCCACACACCTCACAGAGTTGGCTACACGGCGTTTGAGAATCACTGAGCTAAAAATAGTCAGACTTAATCATAATACGTTTAACTTTACCCAAGCAGCAATAGAGGATCAATATAAAAGTTGAAAATACAGCCTTAGATTAGATTAGAATCATTAGATGAACAATAGACACATAAAACAGTAATAAAAAAAAGGATAAATCCTGAAAATCATTCAAAAAAAATTGAAGATGAATTATTTTAAATTGAAGTTGCATTACTTTGATTTGAAATTGACTTATTTCATTTTAAAAAGGTGTATAGCTAACACAATACGTATTCTAATCTTGCATTAATAAAAGGAAAATAATCTTTATTAATACACAATTTAAGCTCGACACCATCGGTTTTCAGATCCACCGAGTCGTCACGAATATTTAAATTGGTAAAAAAAATTCAACCAGCATTGATTTACAATTTATTTCACTGTCCCAATGTTCAATTAGCAGTACCATCCCATTATTAACTATACCAATTAACTCGGTAAGTTAGGAACCTTCTCATGAAATAGTTGTGTCGTCAGCGAATGGGATGTACGAGGATGTTGAGACTAATAACACTTTAATACCATTCACTGAATTAAAAAAAACTTAGCGGCACCAAAATTGATGTTTTTTAGGTGCAGCATCATACGCTTCTTTGGCTGCCTCGAATCAAGCTTCAGCCTGAATGTTCTGAAGAGTAAATTAACTAAAAGAAGTTTAGTTTCAATTAGCTCTCCGTCGGTAAAAGATCACAATCTGAGCATTCTAGACGGAATGAAGGCAAATTTTGTCATGGGTAAGTGTTCATGTTTTTAGTCCATTACTTTTGAATAACATATAAGCTTATGGATAAGTACATTGGTTTAATCTTGCTCCCAAATTAAATTATCTTCTAAATGACATAAATCAATTAAAAAATACGTATTATGTTGAATCACATTAAATTTGAATTTATTTAAATCAACTGTAGAAAATTGAATAATTGTTGCTCATTTATTGGTAATATGATCTAGATGTATACTGTATCAGATTGATATACTGTATATTTTATATATTTCTATTATCATTTTTATTGTTGTTGATAATTTTGATCAACAGCACTTAATATCTAGGATGCACCTTGTAGCTATGTAGGTTTAGTTATACTATCATAAGTTATACGTTATTCATTATTACAGATGTCGCTTTCAAGTTTCAAGAAGAGAGTCTCGGTTATAGCAGCTTTCCAATACCCCGTATGGCCTCTGGTAGTCCTCCTTTACTTCGTGTAACTGACATTCCTCCTCACTCTCAAGAGTCTCTCTGCAGAATAATAAGTAGATTAGCACCAGTAGAATCTTTGAAAAATTCAAAAACGTGAGTATTTACAGCTAAAGCTTTTAGAACGTCCAGTAAATGTACTGGAAAAGCATTCGTTGTAACGATCAGCTTTCGTTGTAACGATACATTATTTAGTTTAGTTGGGGAATTGAACTTAGTAAGTTTTCTTTAACAGCATTTCAAAGAAACATTAATGAAGGTAAACAATCTCATATTATAATTAAAGGAAAATTTTAATGAAAATCTTATAATCATTTATATATAACTTACTTAAATAAATGTGCGAAATAATAAGGTAGGTATAACTGGTATTCGGCGGATTGGCCGAAAACGGTTTTGCCGAAACCAAATTCTCCAAAACTAATTCGCCGAATTCTAATTCGCCTAACCGGATTCTCCGAATACGAATTTGCTGAAACCCAAATTAGTCAAAAACGGATTTGCCGAAGTGAAGATTCGACGAAAGACAAATTTGCCGAAAGACAAATTTACCGAAAGACTTATTTAAAACAGAATGTTAAATTACACAAAAGTTACAGAAAAGAAACTAAACAACGAAATCATAACCCTCAGTTATGATAAGTTCGTTAGAGATATAACCCTCAGTTATGATAAGTTCGTTAGAGATATAACCCTCAGTTATGATAAGTTCGTTAGAGATATAACCCTCAGTTATATCTCTTTGTTAAGGGTACTTTTCAGAACTTTTTTTATTAATAATGATGGAAATTTGAAACTTCACATACGTTCGTATCATGACCCATGCAGAAATTCTTATTTAGTAATATTTTTTGTACGACCCCTCCTTCCCTCTTCCTCCCCTTCTAACCCCACCGGGGGAGGGGAGTACTTTGTTAACATTGAAATTCTTCAAAAACTGAGAGATAGAAACGAACCAAGTTTGGAAAGGAATTTCTGAGACAATTCAAAATAATTTACATTTGAGGTTTTCTTATTTTTTGCATTCAGTTTTTTAACATTTTGAAAAATGAATAAAAATTAATTTACCATAAAAAATTAATTTATTTTATCTTATATATCACTGATCATAATGCAATTTATACAGATTTTATCTAGGTTACCTAGAAAAAAAGGCTTTTGAGGTTGGAAAAAGGCTATTTTTTACGACAGTGTAATTGGCACAGGCACTGCACGTTCACACAGTAGTGCACATGTACGTTTGTGATTGTGTAGCTCACCTACTAATCATCAGATCATCCTGAAATTTTGCGTACATCTTCTCTACACTATATTCTTTCATATTAGAACATAAAATAATTGTGAATTTTTTTTTTGACCATTGAGTCTCCTTAATCATTGTAATTGTTAATCTTTGTATCACTAAATGATTATTTGTCTTTTCTTATTTTAAATACCTTCAAGCGTTATTCAGTCAGAATCAGTCAGTCAGCTGTTGGGGGGGCATGTTACATTTCTTTCATTTGAGCGTTTGTTTGGCTTGTTTTTAGATTGTGTGTTACTAGCGTGTTCATTCATTTCTTTGAATATTCCATGTTTACTGCTTTGTTTTAAATGCAATTTTTTTTATTAGTATTATAGGCCAGTTATGCATATGAATCATAGGTAGGCATTTAAACTTAATTTTACTGTATAATTTCTAAAATTTATATTTACCTAGGTTTTTACGACCTTCATGAGATAAGATTATACACCCAGGTATTTTTATTTATATTGCTTCCTAAGTTACAAGTATATATAGGATACCTAACCAATAATATAACCTAATTGGTTCAAGGTAAATTGATCGAAAAATAATTGTTCGAATGAACAATTGTTCAAATGAAAAATTGCTTGAAACGAACAATTGAACGAATTATCAATTGCTCGAATGATCAAGTTGCTTACAGTGTTTAAATTAATAAAAGTCAGTTAATCATAAAGTTGAATTTATAATAACTGCATTTCATTTTTTTATCGCTATAGTACTATTAATCATTCTATTACTGTATTTAAATCTTGTTATTCCTATTTACCATATTTTTATAGAACAGGAATTACCGTAGCAATTTGAGTACTAAATTTTTTTTAATCACTACAGTGGGTTCCGATGAAATGCTCCTAGGGTTAGGTTTTTAGCAACTCGGAATATGGAAACTGCCGATCCCAGTAGGAAGCGGTTGTTCCCGAGGCATTTAGCATTGATTAACCACACAATTGTTCATTCGAGCAATTGTTCGTTCGAGCAATTGTTTTTCGAGCAATTGTTTGTCGAGCAACTGTTTTCGAGCAATTCACCGGCTACCAACCTAATTGCATCAAATCACTAAGATAACTTTTATGATATAGGTAGGGAAAATATTTCTCTTATTTAAAATGGGGCACTTTAGTTTGGGAATATTCTTACTTAAATATAATAATGAAATAGAGAGAGATACTGTCTAATTTACAATAGAGTAAAATCTAAATCGTGTCATGATATCTTTCTATCGTATATTGGTTGATATTATGTGCTATTAATATTATTGGATCCTATGCATGTTAGGTATCTTACATAGATATGTAATTGATATCGATAAATTTTCTCTACTTATGATGGCAAATTAGTAAAACATTAAAAAAAAACTAATTACAACTGAGATTGGGATATGAATACACCAACAAAAGGTGCTGTATAACCAAAAACTAAATGACTGAAGTTGAACAACTTATCCCTAAAGCCGGGTTTCCACTGGGGCAACATTTTGGCAACACGCAGCATGTTACATTGCCGCAGGGGCAAGATGTATTTCAACCAGTTCAACAGAAGGCAACGTGTAGCATGCGGCTGTTTAGTGTGCTGCACGTGGTCACTTGTTGCCCTGTTGCCTGCAGCAAGTGGCAAGACTTAGCTTGTTGCCTAGTGTTGAACGGCTTCCCACCACTGGCGGGAAGGATTTTTGTTGCCGGCAACGAAGAGAATTTTTATAGTATTGATGACAAAATATTATATTAGTTAACCCAAACAATGTCGCATTTTCTTTGTTTAAAAATTTAGATTAGAAAATGATCAATGACATACTACAGTATTTACGAATATAAAAACGTTTGAAATTATTCACAGTCACAGTGTGGAGTATAAATAACACAGAATTATTTAAATAACTTAAGAGGTAAATAATTTAATTAAATCTTTGTATTTATACCCACACTTACATCATTATATAGAGAAAACTCTTATAATTAAATATATGTAAAATTAATTATATAAAGAATTTATATTGTTGATAATACATTTAAATTATAACATTAATTATTAAAAAGGCCTGGTACAAATGAAGAACTCTTGTTTACCCGATAATATTTCACTAACTTCACATGACTATTTTCTGAAAACTCTCTTGAGTCTATTCCATGTTTCAGTTGATCGCATTGACGCTCAAAGTTTGGAATCTGGTTTCGTTTTTGTTGAACTGACTGAAATGGTCATGGGGCAAGCAACAGGCAACAGAGCATGCAGCATGTTACGAGCAACGAAGCTGTTGTCTTGCTGCATGCTCCGTGTTTCTCTATTGAAAGTTGCATGCGACATTCTTGTTGAAAGGGAGTGAAGTCGCATGCTACATGTTGCCTGTGTTGCCTCAGTGGAAACCTCAACTGAAAAATGCGTTCACACAACCTTTCCTTCTCCTGTTTTGTCACATGTGCAGTGAAAAATATAAAGCTTGTGATTAGCCAACGAAAGGTTTTATTTGATATAGTGAAAATGCAAGTTACATAGTATTACATATAATATTAATAAATGACTAATATTAATAACTAAACAAACCAAACCCGTAAAGTGGGTGGAATTTACCAGAGTAGAATATACCTAGTGTGGAATATACCGGGGTGGAATATACCGGTCACCATCTGAGTGTGTCTACATTGGATAGGGTTATCGTTGTTGATGAGAAAGTTTTTAAAAATGACTGTCCATGAGCGGATGACAAGAGGTCGAGGTATTTCAGGTATTTGTTTTACACTGGTAGTACTTACTGAGATCTGTCAAGGAGCGGATGACAAGTGATCGAAGTTTTCGTATGATTGTTTTACCGAGGTGGAACTTACTGTGGTGAAATTTACAAGGGGTGGAATATACTGGTTACTGGATACATTCTACAGGATAGAGTAGCAGATGTCTGGTAAACGCGCAATGAGTATTATATATGTTTGCTTCCTTAACGTCAGTTAGGATGGTTAGGCTGTTCGGTCACCACTGCCTCATGAGTATCAACGATGTTGATCGCTATAGTTTAATTACTTTAATAGGTGGATTATGGTTCATGTGGTAGTTGATGTTCTGATTGTTATCTTGTAAAGCTGTTGTGATGTTCTGGTTTAACTCTTGAATTCTCTCTATTGTTTGTTGGTGGGTTTGAGGTTTCTAAATTAGTTTCATAGTTATATTCGGCGTTTTATTTCAAATCAAAAACAGGGCTTCAGTTACCCATGCTGCTGAAAGGAATGTATATTCAATCTGGAAGTTTGTTCTCAATTTATTCGTCGAAAGAATCAAGCATGTGCGTTTATAAATCATGGTTTTGAGGCCTGGCATTTTGAGTAGAGTGGAGTTGAGCTCCACTTAGGGGGATCTACTGTGGGTTGATGATTTTTATTTTATAATATATTACAATGCTGTGTATTACTGTAATTATTTTCACGTTACAGATTCACTGATTTGTACCTTGTGAGGTGTTCTCTCTCTGCTTCTGACGAAAAAGAGTTGATGGAGAAGTTAAGCGCCAAGAGCTTCATAAGTGATAATGAGGGAATTAACAGGATAGTAAAAGTCAGGTCAGTTTATTAAGATGAACCATGCAGTATATAAAGGATAGAATAAATATATATATATATATATATATAATAGATTAGAAATGTGCATTAGCTATACAGAATTTTATCAAGGAAAGACTAAAAACCATTTATAGCATTAGAGATCAGACTCTTGGGCCTGATCATAATTTTATATATAAAGGCTCTTTTTAATGTTGAATTTTGTTGTTGTAGGGACGTTTTCTTACAATTTAAATCTTTATCTTTTCTTTACACTGATTGCAGAGATTCACAGTATGATCTCTACTACGTTCTCTTGACAGACATTGCAGTGTTCTTACATTTATGTCTTTCTTTGAAGGGCAAAAGTAAAATTTCTTGCTTTAGACTATAACTAATATAATTGAGAATGAGTTTTCTAGTTTGAGGCAAAACATGTTGTTCTGTTATTCCACCTGGGCAACTGAGGCCCAACAGGCAACAACTGATATATAACTATATAAAACAAATCATACTGCATTATCTTTATTGATATTTATTTTTCACGGAGTTTCAGCAACTCAAGCCGATTAGTTGATACTGGTATAATTACTTTCTACAGTGTACATCTATATTCCCACCAAAACGTGTCTTTCAGGCCTCTTGGTTATCAAGGGATGTTTACATGGGCACACAAGTGTGTCACTGCTGTGTGTTAAGGGCTCTCGGCACACACTTTTTGAGTGTGCACAAAAGTGAGGCACATAAAAGGGGCGATCGGTCCTGGAGCGAATGCATGTGTGTCACTGCTGTGTGGTGGAGCAATCACCGCTAAAATAGTTTAGTAGTTTTGATAGATATTAGGATTGGTAAGTTAAATAAAGTTTTTACCAACACAAAAGGTTATATTCACGAGATAGTTAATAGAATTGGGTTTGCCAGTGGCAATTTTAAGCCTCTAAAACAACAGTAAAAATTTGGAAATTAGAAATTAGCTCTACAGGAAAGTAGATATAGCATAAACTGAGCAAAACATCATTACAATAAGTCTTTTATAAAAATAGTATAAGCATTTAATTCAATGATCATATTACAGAGTCTGAGTACAGTGAAACTCCTGAGTTATGAAGTATTAGTTTCTCCATAACTCAGAGCTATTTCATCTCTATACGGTGCACCAGATAATTTTCAATGATTAAAATCATAGAAAACTATGGTTATCGAGGGATAACTTTGACGTAATTCATGACGTATGTAATTTTCTACAATTTAATCTAAAATTCTTTCATACCACATAAATCCTTCATTTATACTCGAGTGCTTAATAACTCAGGAGTTTTGCTATATTGCCTCAATGATATATTATAAAATCAGATATTTGAACAACAATTATAACATCTACGATAGAATATTAGTCACAAACACGTAATAGTACTGAACCACAGGCAACTGAGTGACACTCAGCAGTGCGATCATAACTTCGTTCGAGAAGCAATTTGGGCACACATCAGTGCCACACTTGTGTGCCCGTGTAAACCCCGCTTTAAAGGGTTAAAATAATATTTTACGTATATGAATGAATTATTACATTTAATTTTCACTACTTCATCCCATGTACCCTACGGACTAGCTTCTATGAACCAGCTTTCATAGAAAAACATCACTAACTAATTAAAACTCTAAACCGAATGAATGCTGTCTTTTCATGACTTCTTATTTGTCAAAAGATTACTGATAATTAGACACAAACAATGGAAATAAGTAGTAAAATAATCATAATACGATAATTTATGTAACTATATTAGATGTTTTTGAGTTCCCTCCATGCATGAGATGCCATAACAAGTGCAAGGTGAATTTAAAAGGAAGATTAAATGAAAAAACATCGAAATTCAATTAGTTAATATTTTATAAAATCATGCCTAAAGCAAGGTTAGTAGGGATAATATATTGACCTTCTCAAAAATCTCAATTAGAGTAAGACAAATACATATATAAATAAAATACCTGCCATAACTAATAGCTGGTTATTTCTAACAAACGTTATTCTGTTTCAGTCATGGACTCAATGAGTACTGTGAGGGTTGCAGAGACAATCTCAGCGAGGAGGATACAACCTGTTACAAACTAGAACTGTCAAAGTATGGATGCACCTTTATTGTTTTATTGTGTATTTTACGATAAATGCCGAAATTGAAATTGAGAAACTAGCTGAGAAATGCCCATCCATGTTCAATGTTTATCTGCCTTTGTTTCTGTGGGTAGTGGATATAACAGTTTTTCCTACAGTGGGAATATTTATAGAAACTTTTCAATTTTATTTGATGTTTTTCTTTATATTCATCAGGTGCACTTTTTCTCTTTCTATGGTGCAATTGAAACATATTTTTTCCTCACTTCTTTATTACTTCAATATTTTTTCATAGCTACTTTGGGCAATTAATTATAGCACTGCTCTGTCGTATAATTTTTTAACCAGTTTGCGATTCGGATGGACTTTGGAGAGGTAATTCTCATTTTTATAGTGGTGAATTTTTATTAACATGTTCACGTCTACCGTGAAAACTGCTTTTTTCAGGTATAAAATATAATAATTTTTTATTATAAGATTTTAAAATATAAAGAAAAAAATGCACGAGATGTATCAAATTGAAATCAAATCAAATTGTAATGGTATTACTAAAAATCAAGTCTATACAGAATATTTTCACACAATAGGTATTTTTTCAAGATATGTAAAATTTCTTTGAAACTAGATATAAATATAGTCACTAATCTATTAATTCAAAGGTCCCTTCCTCTCTCTAAATTGTGCAATATTCTATTCATTAAATATAAGATTACCTTAGTGAAGAAGAAAAAGGCTTCATAATTCATATACCTCATAACCCTACAGAGAATATTAAGTACCTGAAAGTGTACTTAATTACTATTAAATATAATTAAAATATTAATTTCTATAAAATATAAAATATAATTACAATGTGAGAAACAGTTATTCTTCATTCCTTGTTCTGTTAAAGTCAGACAGTGAAGTTAGAGTATGAATGTTTCTTATAATCTATTATGAAACGAATACTTGATCGATATTTTGGTAACTGGTACATGTCTCAAAACCGTAGTTCTACAAATCTAAAAAAATCTACAGAAACATTAATTTAGCATTGAGGAGGTGACATTTGAAAGTGTCTGGATATTATCTCGTTAAAATAATACAATTAAATATTCTATATATTACTAAGGAAGGTGGGACATATTATTATATTGATTGTTTTATTATTAAAAGATAATGCAACCGTTATTTTAATTCCAGTTAGGTTAAATGAGTTAAAATTAGGAGGAATTGGTAAATTTGAAGCTACAGTATAATATGACTAGTTGCTGCTTGACAGAGTTTGGTCTATGGAGCTTAAATGTACATTAAAATTTTGGTGTTCGTAAAACTGCCAGGCGGAAAATTGCCAGTTGGAAAACTGCCAGTCTCTTACTGGCAATTTATGTATTTTTTTACTTTGATTTAATATGAAACACAAGGATAACGAAGGCGTTATCCTTCTAGCCTTCGTTTAAGGGGAGATTCATTTTTACATTAAAAACTATATAGATAATGGATTAGTTAATATTCAAAGGAAAATTTTATTTCAAGTAGTTTTAAAGTGAGTAAATATATTAAGCTTGTAGGCTTGTTCAACTCTCAAATTACAAAAAAATAGACACCAAACTCGTAATGAATTGATTATGTAAAGATGCGTTGTGTAAACAAAAATTTTTACTGTGTCATTAATACAATTATTTCTTTGTTTCTTCTCTTAGTATTTTCGAAGAATGGTTTTAGCTTTTAATTTCTATATTGTATTTGATTTATTTCAGAAGTTTTAATATAATAATGTATTTTATATATATTTTTTTGTTTTGTATACAAAGTAAGTAAAAATGAATATACCCTTAATTAACTGCTCAACGAAGAGCGAACGCTGTTTTTTATGATTTAAAATGTTATCAGTAACTAAAGTCATTAAATTGCCTGTGACTGGCAGTATTCCGCCTAGCGGTTTTCCGCTTTGGAAATTTTCACTTCGGATGTTTTCCTACTGGCAGTTTTCCGTATACCAAATTTTGTTTTATATTTATATTTCCTTACAATGTCTCAATTTCTTTCTAAAATAGGTAGATCAATCCTAGTGTTTTAATATAGCTAGTTGACATTCATATTTATTAAAGAGTTCTAGTCAGGGGTAGGGGTTATCCTACAATATTACGTTTACTAGTTAGTTTACTACTATAGTTCACAATCTTGTGAAATTGGACTTACAGTTTATACGCATCAAAACTAAGAAAAGAAAACCTAATTTCATTAGGTATCATAATTTTCTTCTCTAACTCTCAACAGGTCTCAATATGTTCACCATCTTGACTTAATCTGTGCATCTGATTTCAACAATACTGTTATCAAGCAAGAAGTAGATGCATTGCAGGAAGTCTCAAAAATTGAAGTGAAAAATGTCGACCACCTGACCGCCCTATGCAAGGTATTGAACTTCAGTCAGCAATCAAGTCCTAAATCGAGTGCAGTTGAAGTCGATGAGATGGATCGTGGAGAGAAGTCTGGGAAAATCAAAGAAATTGAAATAAATCTCTGGGATAGCTTTGATAACTACCAACCTCTTAGTGATGGGATTTTCCAAGATCTGAAATCAGCGAGGTAAATTAGCTATTGTAACTGGATAGGAGAAGATAGACACACTAAAGTTATAGTATTTATTATTGTACGTTTCCCTCGATTTTTGTGAGCCAAATTATATAAAACGATAAAGATAGTTATCGATAATAAGATACAAAGTAAAATTATATACAACCATATATAATAGTATGAACAATTTTCATGCGAAAGCATAAGATACAATAATCATAACATATTTACTCAAACTATTTGAAATAATAATAAAATAGGAACTATAAGCGAAAATACATAAATAATCATTTTTTAAGAGAATTCATATATTTCAAAATTGAGCTTTTATTAAAAATACAAGCAATATCTCCAGACAACATATCCAATGTTAAAATTAACCCTGTAATAGAAAGATATACCGCATAAGTTGCTATTTCTGCAATTTTGATTTATCTAATTTAAATTGAAGTCGAATTTACTTGGAATTGATATTGACTTACATTTAAAGGAATTTGATGTTTTGAAATTGAAGATGACTCTTTCTATAATGAACTGGACTTGTTTTCGATTGAGCTTCAATTATTTAAAACTGATCATAACTATTATCATTTGGAGAGCAATTATTTTAAATTGATCCTAAACATCTACAATTAAAATTGACTTACTATTTACTGAAATTAATTATTTTAATATTCTTATTGTTTTTAAAGAAAAAATATCATATTTGAAAAAATGATTTCAAACAGAAGTTAAATTATTTCAAATTGAAGTTGTTTTAATTAAAACAAATTTAACTTATTTTTGATTGAAATTCAATAATAAGATAACCCACTCTAAATTAATTTTTATTGCACTGATTTTAAATTATAGTTGACAGTATAGTTAGGGGTTTCTCCCTTCTTTTAGTTTTGTGTTATGAATTTTTTTAATTATTCTTATTTAAAATATTTCCCATATTTTCAACAAATAAATTCTTTCGTTCACTTGGTAGCGCAGTTATTAATTTTTTGATTACGTTGGTTATGATCTTCCGTAAGGAAATATTTTCATAAATTTGTTTAATATACAGTTTAAATTGATAATCAATTATTCACTTCATTAATTGACATCAAATATATATCGTGCGAAAACAACAAGGCACATCTAATATAAATTAAAAATATTTAAATAAATGATCAATCAGACAAATGTTTAAATGATACATCCTAAATTACCATTGTCTACAAAGTAATTAACCAATTGTCTACAAATTAATTAACCAATTGTCTACAGAGTAATTAACTAATTGTCTACAAAATAATTAACCAATTATCTACAAAGTAATCAACCAATTGTATACAAAGTAATTAACTAATTGTCTACAAAGTAATTAACCAATTGTCCACAAGTTAATTAACCAATTGTCTACAGAGTAATTAACCAATTGTCTACAAAATAATTAACCAATTGTCTACAAAGTAATTAACAAATTGTCTACAAAGTAATTAACTAATTGTCTACAAAGTAATTAACTAATTGTCTACAAAGTAATTAACTAATTGTCTACAAAGTAATTAACAAATTGTCTACAAAGTAATTAACTAATTGTCTACAAAGTAATTAACCAATTGTCCACAAGTTAATTAACCAATTGTCTACAGAGTAATTAACCAATTGTCTACAAAATAATTAACCAATTGTCTACAAAGTAATTAACAAATTGTCTACAAAGTAATTAACTAATTGTCTACAAAGTAATTAACTAATTGTCTACAAAGTAATTAACTAATTGTCTACAAAGTAATTAACAAATTGTCTACAAAGTAATTAACTAATTGTCTACAAAGTAATTAAGCAATTGTCTACAAAGTAATTAAACAATTGTCTACAAAGTATTTTACAAATTAATTTTCAATTGGGTCAAACATTAGATATCGAGGCTATATAAGTTTTACGAGAATTTACGACTGTAAACATTCCCTGCTCACCTGTACAATCTTTGTGCAGAATTAAAATATCAAATTTTAATGTTCTTTTTCCGAGAGTTACAAATATAAGTAACTTCAAATAACAATTCTATATGAAGAATTTACAACTATAATTATACATGACTTTTCTATATTTATTTTGTTTATTTATTTTAAATAAGTTGACTCATTTCAAATAGAAATTGACTTATTCAAAATATTCGTTTACTCATTTCGAATAAATATTAATTAATTTAGAATTGAAGTTGATTTATTTTGAACTGAAGATTATTTATATTCAAATTGAAAATGACTCATTTTCATTAGGTGAAAATACCTTATATTAATTCCAAGCCTCTGGCTCAGTCGAACCAGTCCTCATGAAAAAAAAACTTAATTCTTAACCGATTTGGAATGAGCAGTCATTCAAATATATTAGGATTATATTTGAGCTCTCTTCAGGCATGAGATGCATGGTGATAGTATATTTTAGTTTCTTATTTTTTTCTTGTTACTTTCATTTTAAACGGAAAATTATTCATTGGCGTTTACCAATGAATAAGTAAATATTAAATGAAAGTTATTATGAAGAAAATAATATCGAAAAGTCTATTGATTAAGGATTAATTGAGTATTAATTAGAGCTGGATCTGGCGCACCAGCGGATAGGTTAGTGAGAAAATTTTGAGGGTTAGGTTAGTAGGGTTAAGTTAAAAAGAGAGTAACTCAGAAACTCTTGATTTTACCATTTCAATCTCATTACTCTAACATTTCAGATTCACTAGGACGTCAGGATTTTCATACATTTAATAAAATCATGTCTTTTCTTTTCAAATTGATTTACAATCTAGTTTCACTGTACCACTGTTTAAATAGTAACAACTCACCATTAAATGTACCTTTTAAAACTGTTGGTTAGAACCCTTTCATTGAAATAATTGTGTTGATAGCAAGTAGGTTGACGAAGAAGTTGTAACAAATTACTCATATCATTCACATAAAATATAAAATTAGATCACCAAAATCGATGTTTCATTTTTTAGGTGCAGCATCATACGCTTTATAGGCTGTATTGAATCAAGCCTCAGCATGAGCGTTTTGAAGAGTAAACTAACCAAAAAAAGTATCGTCCACATTAGCAGCTCTTCAGTGAAAGATCACAACCTGATCATTCTGAACGGCGTGGAGACAAAATATATCATGCGTAAGTGTACATGTTTGAAACTTGCATGTGTATTATTTCTAAATTGTGTATTTATGAATAATTACATTATAAATAATGTATTTTTCTAATGTATTTATTGAGTGATATAAAAGTGGATTATGTTAAAATTAATGATTAAAGATATAATTATTATGGTGTTATATAATATAGATAAACAGCATGTACACCATATAGTCATGGAGGATAATTCATGCAATCATCTTTTATACATAGTTCTTTATTACCTGCAGAGTTCACTTTCAAGTATCAAGATGATAGTTTCGGTGATGGAAACTTCCCATTGGCCCGTCTTTCCACTGGTTGTCCCCCTAGACTCACAATAACTGATATTCCTCCTCATTCCCAAGAAACTTTATGCAGAATAATCAGCAGCTTAGCACCAGTAGATACTAAGAATGACACTAAAACGTGAGTCATGAGACGGTTTGTAGAAATAACTACATTTGTGTTAAATATGGTTAGAATTCAATGGGTGAAAATCAAGTGAAACTTTATAATTATATAATCAAAATGTACAATACGTTACTAATTCTTGAACTATTATGTATTCTTTTTAAACATTTATCCTATAGTAAATAGATTTAATGCATATTTCCTGGTGTGTATTAAACACTCTAATTTGTCTAATTTGGTACAAATCTGATATTAGAAACATAAGTAATTACCATTTTTGTATATTCTTCAAAACATTTAAAATATACCTAATAACTTTATTCATATCTTTTCACCGCATCCATTTTCATACTTCATTCGCATTTGTATGAGTGTATAATCATTACTATAGTTACTTTCCACTTTGCAGATTCAATAGGTTGTTTCTTGCGAGGTGTTCTATCTCTACTGTTGAAGCCAAAGAGTTGGTGGAGAAGTTAAGCGCTAAGAACTTCCTAACTGTCAATGAGGGAATTAGCAGAGCAATCAAACTCAGGTCAGTTTGTTAAAATAAACCAGATAATCAGTATGATTAAAATAGAAAGGATGTTACTTATCATTATTAAAATTTACTTTATTTTAAAATATTTATTTACAAATATCAACGTTTTGACTATTTATAGCCATCTTCAGGATCTGAAATATAAAGTATTTTACTTTTTTTGCTTCTATACATAAAAAAAATTACAGTCAACTAACTACTTCTCTAAAAAATATAAATAAACTGTATGAAGATAAAATTTATTTGTACATATATGATGAAATTAAAACAAGAAATGAAACCCTATAACTTAAAGAAAATTTACTGACTGATTGTATAAACATATATTTATAGAGGGGGTTATCACAAGTTTGGTACTGAAATATTGTTCAATTAAAAATGACACAGAGTTTTAAAGTATGAGTAATTTTGCTTGATCATTTGATCACGCACGTCATTAACAGTTTAATTCAGGATTTATTATTTTTGCCATTTGTTTGGTCACTTGTTTTAAAAAAACACCAAATTTAGGTTAGATCCGTGTTACGTACATTGCCCTTGTTATTTTGTGCGATAATAAATTTTGATGTTAGTACATGAAGAATATAAGTTTAGTATTTATTTGACAAGTAATGTAAACAGTAAATTAAAACAATTGATTATTTGTCACAGGATAAATCGTAACCCACTTTATGAAATAACTGCTGGCCAATTATTAATTATCACGCTAGCAAGTAAATAAAAGAATGTGATTGATGAAACAATAAAAGAAATATGAAAAACACCATCATACAAAACAAATAGATATATGAATTGCCATTACTCATAGTTGACAATATCCTTCATGTGCTCTTCTATTTCAGTTCTGGACGCTTTGACTACTGCGAGGCTTGTAATGATTATCACAGAGAGGAGGACATAATCTGCTACAAGCTAGAACTGTCAATGTAAGAACACACTCTCACTCATTTATTACGTAGCTGTCTTCTATAAGGGTACAAACGAAACTCAAATTGAAGAACTACCCTAGAGATGTAACTAATTGTTCTGTTTCTTATCTTCATTTAAGAAGGAGTCCAGTTGTATACATTCGATTTGATTGTTATTCCTTCTGCTATCTTGTCGTACATCTGTTACATGACGATATTTCAATCAGTGACGTGGAAATAGTGTTAGGTTATTTATGTGGAATATTATTGTTTTTATATTGATATTCTGGTCTATTTTACGTGGATTTTTTTTTCTTCGAATAATTTGATGTTTTCATGTTCTTGCATCCTTCGCTTTCTCCCTCCCAGTGCTGTACATTAATTTTAATAATACCTTTATGATTCCCTAGGCACCTTTAAATGCCCGAAGCTTTGGTATCTTTATATTATTTTCACAGTATTATATATATATTTAATTTTGGTATCAAATCTGTTCGCACACTTAAGGGGAAAGTACATTGATTTCAGAAAAATTTTTATTAATGAAGTTATGTTTATGAAGCTCAGTACGTATATATAAAATTGAATTCTAAGACATTTTTGTTCGTGACAATTTTTCGATTGGACGCGTAGAAAATAAGCTTACCATTTTTTATAGGTATGGAACTCCGACAATTTTGACGCTACGGCTTTGGGCTTTTTTTTGAATTCGAATTGCAATTCGATTCTCTTCAAAATGCTGGAAGCTGATTTTTGTAATAGTTTTCGAAAAAATCATTTTTTTTCACAATAAAAAATTTTTTCATCAAAAAAAATTCGAAATTTTATATTTCGAAAAAAAAAAATTATAAATTCAAAAATCGGCTCTCTGTGTTTTGTAGAGAATTTCCTGAAGATTGGAATGCAGAAAACTGCAGTTCCATAGCTTAAACCAAAAAAAAATAGTTCTATACTTTTGAATACAAAAAATTTGTAGCATTTTGAAGTGCCTCAAAATGGCATTCAAAGTTATTGGGGGACTGACCATGTTTTTAAAAAAAAAAAATATTAATGAAGCTACGGTTCTGAACCTTCGTACTCATATATAAAATTGAATTCCCTATCGTTTTTGTTCATGTCATTTTTCGATTAGACCCATAGAAAACGAGTTATTCGAACTAACAGAGCACTAAACCCACCCACCCCCCTCTCCCTAGGGCCATAGCGTCACACAGGCAAACTCTAGAGTTCTGAATTTTTTGTACAATCATTTATAAGATTATTAGGTACCTATTTTTGAAATAAAAAAAAAATGATAAAATTTTCAGATTGTTTCATGTTCCAAATTTATTTTACAGTTTAAGTGAGAATAATTAATAATAATTATGAGTTCAATTGATCTATGGATTATTTTGATTAAAACAATTTTTTCACTGAATTTGTTTTATTAAATCACAGTTATTATAGGATAGGGGAAAACCGAGAGCATTCGGACAACTCGTTTAAAAATGTTTATAATTGTTGAAACTACTGTTTATAGCAACTGAATATGTGCGACGTGTTAACCATCAGCTATTTGAAAGATCCAGTGCGGAGATGTAGTATTTCGCCCCAGAGGGGTAATTTACTGTTTTCTTCAATATTGATGTAATTTTTCGTGATTTAATTGGATCGTGTGTGAACCATATATGAATACGAAACTGATTCTCTATCTCAAAGGTATGATTTATATCAATATTTTATGTTATGTTTGGTGTGTTAAAAATAATAATACAAACGAAATTATAAAAATGGTGATGTTTTTAATTTTGAAGTGTCATTTGGGATGAATTGAACACTTCGGTTTAGGTTGGTTTGGACGGTGTCCGAACCTTCCCTCTGTATCCGATTCAGTATACCATTACAATTTATTGAAGAAATTCTTATTAAAAAAACATTCTGAACCTGAAGTTGATTATTTTAATTGAAATTAGTATTCGTTTATAAGATTAGTTGCAACTTTTAATATTAGAGTCTTTATTTGACAGTTTATTCATGCCTTTTCATTATAAAAGGGAAACTGATAGAGGCGTAATAAAGAAGGTATTCAATAAACATTTTATGAATTCAAAAAGGTTTATCTGTCAGAAAAGCTGCTGAAATTGGAGGTGTAGCAAGATCTACATTTACGGCCCAGCTAACCATATCCTCTCTGTCCCGCGTGGGACAGAGGGGGACATTCCTCGCTAGCGAGGGACAGAGAGGGACGGGGGATTTCAGACGTCTCCAGACGTCTGAAATCCCACGTCTTTCCAACGTCTGAAATCTCACTCACGTCCCACGTCTTACACAAGCGGGATGTCCCTCGTCTGTCCCACGTCTTAAATCCCACTCACATCCCACGTCTTTCCCACGCGGGATGTCCCTCTCTGTCCCACGCGGGATGTCCCTCTCTGTCCCACGTGGGATGTCCCTCTCTGTCCCACGCGGGATGTCCCTCTCTGTCCCTCGTCTGTTTTACGCGGGAAAAAGTACGTGGATGTCCCTCTCTGTCCCACGTCTGTCCCACGCGGGATGTCTCTCTCTGTCCCACGCGGGATGTCCCTCTCTGTCCCACGTCTGTCCCACGTGGGATGTCCCTCTCTGTCCCACACGGGATATCCCTCTCTGTCCCACTTCTGTCCCACGCGGGATGTCCCTCTCTGTCCCTGGTCTGTTTTACGCGGGAAAAAGTTATACCAAAACGGTATATATCTATCTCAAGCTTTATTTACGTATCATAACTAGGTAGGTATTCATAAACAGATGTAGGTATCTAGGTAGGCATTGATGAATAATACTAGGTAGTAGGTAAGTAGGTACGGATTGATGAACACTACCTAGTAGGTATACTAGGTAGGTATAGGTATTGGTAAACACTGGTAGGTATCTAGGTAGGATTTGGCAAACAGTTATAGGTAACTAGATAAGCATTGATAAACACTAGTAGATAACTAGGTAGGTATTGACATACAGTTGTAGGTAACAAGGTAGGTATTGATGAATACTAGTAGGTAACTAGGACCTAGATTGGTATTTATAAACAGTTTTAGGCAACTAGGTAGGCATTGATGAACACCAGTAGGTAACTAAGTATGTATTGACAAACAGTAATGTAGGTAACTAAGTAGGTACTGATAAATACTACGTAATAGGTAAGTAGTGATAACCACCAGTAGGTACAGATTGGTGGTTATCACTTGTAGGTTACTAGGTAGTTATAAATAAACTCTAGTAAGTAACTAGATAGGTAAAAGGTAGTGATACCACCAGAAGGTAACTATATAGGTAAGATTAATTAACAGTTATAGGTAATTAGGTAGTTAATAACATTAATTAACATTATCAATACAAATATTAATAAATAACTTTATACTCATTCTTATCATTTTCATTAAAAAATAAAAGATACCAAAATGTAGAATATTAAATTACATTTATTTAAAATAACTTTAAGAAGCACGCAAGTTATCAAGTTGCATAAAGATCATTTCAATACTACTTCTACCATGTCAAGGATGGCTGAGTGGTAGCGACGCAGGGTTCAATAGTACATCACACTAGGGTCCTGAGTTCGATTCCCAAGATCACCACTACAATTCATTCTCCATTTCTTCCCACTTAATTTGTATATAACTATATGGAATATTAAAATAATTGATATACAGTCAAATGTACATATACACTATACACTATATGCAATATAGTAAGAAATTGCAATAATGATTAGTATGATCTTTTTTATTTCTTATACATATTTATGTACCCCAATTAACAGAAGTAGTTTGAGCCATAAGAGAGATATGTCCCCCTTGCAGAGGGGGACATCCGCACTCTGTCCCACGTCTTGCAGAGGGGGACATCCGCACTCTGTCCCACGTCTTGCAGAGGGGGACATCCACACTCTGTCCCACGTCTAGCAGAGGGGGATATTCCCACTCTGTCCCACGTCTTGAATACGCACTCTGTCCCACGTGGGTCCCATGTCTTATTTCCCTCTTCCTTCTATAGCCAGGGACATCCGCACTCTGTCCCACGTGGGTCCCACGTCTTGAATCCCTCTATAGCGAGGGACATCCACACTCTGTCCCACGTGGGTCCCACGTCTTGAAAACGGAGTGGGGTAAGACGTGGGACAGGTGGATGTCGTCCTCTGTCAGAGGGGGACAAGACGTGGGATCAGACGTCTTGCAGAGGTGGACCCCTGTGCAAATGAAGAGGGTTAGACGTCTGCAAGACGTCTGATGTCCCCCACCCCACGTCTTATCCCACGTCTTAAATCCCTCTATAGCGAGGGGTATCAGACGTCTTAAGACGTGGGACAAACAGCTTTTGGTTAGCTGGGGGACTATACTTTGAACATTCGATAAAATATTTAAGATGTAATTTAATAATTTTGGTGAATTCCAAGAAAAAGGATTTATCTACATATAGAAATCTTTATAAAGTTAAATTCGAATTTGTTTACGTATTATTCATTTTTCCTCAAAAGAGTCCGAATGCTGCCGGTTCTCACCTACATATTAAGTAACGAAAAAATATTTATTGAAAGAATAACACTACAGTTAACTTGACGATTAAATTTCTTCTAACAAAAGAACATTGATAACAGTTTCCTGTGTAAATAATTTTTTGAAGCCAACGCAAATTTGAGGAAATGAAGACGTAAATGTTGACTTTGATTAAGTTGAATATGGCTTGAATAAATTGAAGCATATTATCAATCATTTTCCATCCTAACAGTTTAGTAATAAAACTTTTTTTACTTTTCTGTTTGTTTGATGCACCTTAACATCGACAGATTATATTGAATATCCTCAGTATATATTTATTCAATTCATTGCTGATACTGAATTCGTAACTGAATGCAGAAGTTACTTCATTTTTTAATATTAAGATTTTTTTAGTTGCTTAATTTCTTAAATCCATCTACTGTTATTGAACCGATTATACTTTAGAGGTGCAAATCATTAGTGATCTGTTCGAGAATTTTGGTGTCCATACCAATAACTAGGGCAGGGACAATATGTTTTTAAAATCATAGACGAAAAGAAATGAAATGGTATTGGCATTTATTTTACTTATTGTAATGATTTTCTAGCAAGACAATTATTGAACATAGAAAAATAGCTTATCAAATATTTATAAATTTTTCACTTTATATATATTGATTAAATCAATTTGATATTTAATTTTTATTACATTATTCACATTGTTGTTTAATTTAACTTTCTATAAATATAGAGAAAATATTTTTATATACAAGTATATGTTATAAATTTAATCTATTATTACTGTTAGCTTATATACCATTAATGATCCTTACTATTCACAATTACGATGAACTTATTATTTAATAATTCACCAAACTAAGAATCAAAGATTATTTTACCTGCGGGTTCATTGAGAGGTTTTACCTTTTGCACTTTTTTTTTTTTTTTTTTTTTTTTGAGTACAATGGTTTTAACGCTATTTTTGTCTGCAACTTATTTCAAAGCTACTTTATTAAAATTTATTTCTGTGACATCATCATCATTCTGTGTACTTGTAATCTATTACCCATCTTCGTACAATGTACTAATGATCTATCACCCTTACCCATACATTAGGTTCTTGTGAGAACAGTTAAAATATATTGTCAACCTTTTTTCAAGATAACATCCAACTCAATAGATTGCCAAGAAACCATTCACAACTTATCAGAAAATTTGATTCTCTTCGTTAAGAATGGGACACTGCTTCTATGTTGATAAATTTAACCAAGGAAGTTATGAAAAACTGAAATTGGAAAACAAACTAAACTCTCTTAGCCACCAATTTGCTCAAATGTTTCAAAAAAAAAAAAACTTCCAGCGAAAAAATATGCAAAATATTGTCTCCGCTAAACAAATAAAATCATTTCTGTGTGGTGAAACACACATTGAATATATTTCAAATGAAGTGCACATGGAGTTCAAAAGCATACAAATTAATTTGTGACATTTTAAGAATGCCTCTGTATTCTGCATCTGCATTAAGGAAACTTTTCGATATAATTTGTGAAAAAATTTTTTTGATCGTTGAATAAATTACAGGGTTGCAAACTTTCTTGATGCAATGGGATTAGGAAAAAAATGGTAATAATAAAGGCAGGAACAATTTATTTATAACAATTTCAAGTTAGTCGTTAGGGGGTTCAATACATTATTTCTACCAATATTTTTCTGATATAGTTTCAATATTCTGATGAATCATCATCTGTGTTTTCCTAATTTCTCCTTTTAAAGCAAACTTTCCAATAATTCTGTATAGCCTTTGAGAACTATTTAGTATATAACAGCAATTTTTAAAATGTTAACTTATTGAGGAACATAGATAATATTTAAAAGCTTCCCATATATCTTCAGTTTAATAAAACTTTTATATACTTAATCTCAATGGTAAATTTCATTGAAAGAATAATCCTTGAATAATGACAATAATGTTTAATTATAAAAGTCTACACAAGCTATTCATAAATACACCCATAATGATTGATTAGTGTTAAATGATTTTTCACAAATGATTAATGTATTTATTAAACTGTCATAATTTAGCTACGTTTTATCCTCCCTATTAACTAATACTTATTAAAGTTTAAAATGTCTTAATTCAGAATGAATCTAGCCACTGTTTGTGCTTTTATAGACAATGGCTTTATTTGTAGCTCATGATACCATAGAATTTTGGAGAGTTTGAACATGTCGCTATTGTGGTATTGGTTCAGACGCCAGTGAGCTGAAACGAGTTATCAGGTACATTGGGATGTTCTCTCTGAAGCTGATATCTGATGAAGAAAATAAAATGTAAGTTATTTCTTATTTTCTATTGTTTCTTCATCCAAAATAGCTACATTCTTATTTTCTATTGGCTACACCCTAACTCATTCACTACACAGGTTCACTTTAGAGGTACTGTAACTAGGACATTAGTTCCTTACATGACCTATCTCAGAACAGAAAATTATAGTAGTTTAAAAGAATAATAGTATTTATTCATGAAAAGAGTATGTTTCTATTGAGAAAAAAATATTTTTCATAACGAAAATATTTTTTTCAAATTAGGAATATTCTTTATTTTAATTATGCTCAGGACTAAATATTTATGCAAAACGCATATTGTCACATCCATAGTTAGTGTAGTAGCAATGATATTTAATTAAGTTTCAAAATGGGCCTAATTGTCGTGGGCTCAATTCTCCGAAACCCAATTCTCATGGGGCTCAATTGTCTTGGGCCCAATTGTCAGTGGGTCCAATTGTCGGGGCCCAACTGACGGGGCCCAATTGTTGGTCCACGATTCAGAAGACTGTTAAGTTTGCCCACACTTTGAAAAGAGCATTACTAAATTGAATTATTGCCCATATGAATTACAAACAAGGAGAGTAAATTTTATTCATATTTACATAGAAACTTGAGTTCAGGCTCGTTTAGG
This sequence comes from Caprella mutica, assembly GCA_947561585.1. NCBI lineage: Eukaryota > Metazoa > Arthropoda > Malacostraca > Amphipoda > Caprellidae > Caprella > Caprella mutica. The sequence goes on from CANNZV010002438.1 coordinate 72,169, forward strand.
TTCCTAGGTTTTACATGTTTAAGACCCTATTTCCAATAGATAAGTAAAAGAAGAGAGCAATATAAAGAAACATGAATTATCTAGATATATATAACCTCTAGGCCTAATCGCAATTATTACTATTTTATACACGACACAACTTGCTATTTGAATGAAAATACTAGGGAGCCGTTACCAGACTCTTTAGTCTTCATTTAAGGGCATAGTTGCCCACAATATTTTTTTCATTGTTATGCATCGTAGAACTTTGAAATTTGGTTCACATAAAAGGCATCGAATAAAAATCTAATCTAAAATATCATATTTTCTTCATAGAAACCGAGATATTGGATGGAAACTCAATTTTTTTTGGGTGGGGGGGGGGGGGGTGCAACAAAACTTGATCTCTTCAGTCTATTTTTGATCTACAGTGATAGTGATGATATTGATATCATTAAATACGCAAAAATTCCAGATACAAAAGTGAGTTCAACTTTTTCAAAATTTCAACTCTGAAATGGATAGAAAAATCTATCGAAAATTTCGTAGTTGTGACGTCATAATTTATGATTTGAGATAAATTCTGAACTTATGCAAAGTTATATTCGCTGTCCAAAGTATTTGCGCATCCAAAAGTATCCTTATATTCATTTTACGTTATAAATAACGGAGAAATTTTGTTGATGTGATATATACTCTAATTTGTTGCACAAGTATATCAGCATCAATGATACTCATATCATAACCGTCGGTCAAAAATTGACGGAGGAGATACATTTCTTGGGCCCCCTCTAAAATAACGTTTTCTTCCGTATCTCGTTTTCTATGAAGAAAATATGACTTTCACCATGACAAAAAATATTCCTCATTTGATATTTTATAAGTGTACCAAATTTCAAAATGTACGATACATAATAAGAAAAAGGTTTTATTGTTCCTTAATGTATCCTGCATGAGAATGCAAATACCAAGGATACCATACTACAATAGAATATACTACTCTCGCAAATTTCTATATGCTCAAGTGCCACCATATAAAATAGAATTAAATGCAGTAATTAAATTTGTGCGTGATATCAGAACTGCAACAATCTAAAATCAAATTTAAATTAATTGAAGAGCATAAAATTATAAAAATGTTCATCAATTGTTATAATAAAAAAAGTTGTAGATTAATCCAGTTATTTAAACTCATAAGCCACTAAATTTCTCTTCAAATCTGATACTTTGAGTAAATCACGGTCACAAATCATTCAAGTGTCACTATGTGTATTCAAACTGTAAAGGCGAGATCACACGATCAATATTATTAACAATACTTAATAATTGTATCAATATTGTCGTTAATATTGAACGTTCGAACTCGCCTTAATACGAAAGCAGTTGCTGCTCAATGTCTTAAGTAATAACAGCTTTGTAAGCTGTTGTCACAAATAGCATGATTTGTGACCGTGACGAAATAAAGGCAACGCATATAAATAATAAATTAGGAGGTCAAACTGTGTGGATAACTTGAATGGATCCATTACTGTTTTTCATTATGATAATAATTTAATAAATAAACAATTTTTGTAATTTCACTCTTTCCAATTCTATTCGATATGATTCTAGACCTTTGATATTTTGACGTCACGTAAACAAAATACCTCCATCGTTTTTACTAACTATATTTTAAATCTATTTACCACTTTGTAGTAAAATATCCTTGCTAATACTGTTCCTGTGAGTGACCTAATAATCGTCATCAATATAAATGTGACTTGAATACTTTTTTATATTGTTTGGAACAATAATAGTGGTGTGGCAAACTATTGGAAACTATCCTAGTGTGTTATACAATGTGATAAGTTTTAATTCATTTTACTCACCAAGAACTATGAGTGGGTAGGATATTTTCTTCCTCTCATTCACACCCTCAACAATGACACATTCGTAGGTCCCTGCATCACGTTCTAGCAGAGGATTGAAGCGTAAATTCCAGACTCCTTCATCTTCTGTCACAGTCACTCGATCGCCAGATTCGATTTTTAGATTGGCTACGACATTTCGCCAAATTATCTGAAAATTAACTTCATTTTAGATCGTGGTTGGGGAACACGGATTAAGTTTAATTGTATTATTTACATTTAATAATTGCACAGAGAATCTATAAATGATAATTAATAATCAGAATTATTATTAGAGCGAAAGGATGTGTAATGGAAGTCTCTAAAATATTATAGAATTACTACCTTTTCTCCCTGTTCAAGACGTGACACTCCACATGGAACAACTAAAATCTCATCTTTTATTCCTCTTGTAGTTGACGGAATTCTTTCGTCGAACCTTCCAGATAGTTCTCCTGTTGAAAATATTATTTATGATTATTACTTCTATTTAAGCCATATTTATCCTTTAGTTATTTCAATTACTAAAAAGGTTCAATATAATCGAACCTTTGAGAGATAATTCAAAATTTGATATCAGGATTTGATTGATATTTGTCTACGAAGAATCAAAATTATATTTACTTGTACTTTTATTATTTTTACTTTTGTGTGTATTTTGTTCAAGTAAACTCTGTTTCCAATCAATAAATATTATATACTAGTGTATTTTCCCGTTAAAAGTAACGGGTCATCATCAATACCAATTTATTACTCGTTATTAGGTTATTTATAATGAATTAAATTAAAATTGAACTCTCTGCATACACTAATTTATTTTATAGATAAAATACATTTAAAAATTGAATAAAAAAGGGGAATTTGAATATCAAGTCAATATAATCCCGTACGAATCATAGTTACATTCTTCATGTTTAATACCCGCCTTGTAAAAACGGACACCAAATAAATAAATAAATGAACACACGAGGGAAATTATTAGTATAGATGAAAAACAGAAATAATGATATATATTCTAGAGATCTCTATTTGAAAATGAATTGGACATATCCAGCTATGAATGAAAATTTTATTAAAAGTTATATCTATATTTCAAACATGACAGTGTCTAATTTGTTGGTATTTTTTTCTAAAGAATTTTCCTGTTCATTCACTTTGATGTCAATTCATGAAAGTTTCATGGTGAAATATTATCTTCTGTATCTTAAATTTTGTTATTTTATTAAAGTCAAAATTGAAAATGTTAAAACTGGTATATATATAAAATATAATGAGTACCAGCTACTTTTTAGTCCCATTTGAAACCAGTTTGTCAAATGACATGAATGGTTCGTTAGTAATTCTGAACATATCATATTATACATTTCTTCAAATCAGAGGGTTCATTTTGATATTTACCTATTAAGCAGTAAAACAATAATGACCATAAATTACCACAGTTTGTTATAAAATTTTATTAAATTCGAGTACTGCAATATTTTGTACTGGTAATAAGCAATTAGTACGTTGAATGACTGTGAATTATACAGTATAAATACATCAGAATAACAGCTTACTCTGCTATGTTAATAGTACGTGACGTATTGGTAGTAAGGTACTAATTACCTACATTGTCTCTGTCCGTTCCATCTACCTACATTGCCTCCGTCCGTTCCATCTACCTACATTGCCTCTGTCTGTTCCATCTACCTACATTGCCTCTGTCCGTTCTATCTACCTATATGACCTCTATTCGTTCCATCTACCTACATTACCTCTGTCCGTTCCATCTACCTACATTACTTCTGTCCGTTCCATCTAACTACATTGCCTCTTTACGTTCTATCTACCTACATTGCCTCTGTCCGTTCCATCTACCTACATTACCTCTGTCCGTTCCATCTACCTACATTATGTCCGTTCCATCTACCTTCATTGCCTCTTTACGTTCTATCTACCTACATTACTTCAGTCCGTTCCATCTACCTACATTACCTCTGTCCGTTCCATCTACCTACATTACCTATGTCCGTTCCATCTACCTACATTGTGTCCGTTCCATCTACCTTCATTGCCTCTTTACGTTCTATCTACCTACATTACTTCAGTCCTTTCCATCTACCTACATTGCCTCTGTCCGTTCGATCTACCTACATTACCTCTGTCCGTTCCATCTACCTACATTGCCTCTGTCCGTTCCATCTACCTACATTGCCTCTGTCCGTTCCATCTACCTACTTTACCTCTGTCTGTTCCATCTACCTACATTACCTATGTTCGTTCCATCTACCTACATTACCTCTGTCTGTTCCATCTACCTACATTACCTCTGTCTGTTCCATCTACCTACATTACCTATGTTCGTTCCATCTACCTACATTACCTCTGTCTGTTCCATCTACCTACATTACCTCTGTCTGTTCCATCTACCTACATTACCTATGTTCGTTCCATCTACCTATATTACACGTGTGTGTAGTTTATTTTTTTATTTTTGTCATCGTACACCAAAGTCACTCACCTTGAATTCCTCGCAGTGCTACAACAACCAACAGAACCAAAGGCACAACCATTGCTAACGCTATCTTTGTACAACCAAATTCAGATGTTTGGTTTATAAGTCTTACATTATCAAAGTGAACAAGTAATTTTTATTTTATTTAATGTAAATGTGAAATAAAATGGAAATTAATAAATCATTTTTAAATTTAATATGCTAAATGTTAATTTAATAAATTAAATTTGAATATAATAAATTAAATTTGAATATAATAAATTAAATTTGAATATAATAAATTAAATTTGAATTTAACTCATTAAATCTAAATTTGATAAATGAAATGTAAGTTTAATAAATTATATGTGAATTTAATAAAGTATATGAAACTTTAATAAACACATGATATGTATTAGTCAAGAAAATTTCAATTATGAATCAAATTCTTTAAATTGCTTCCTTTGCAAATGCCATTATAATTAATATTGAAGCGGTTTATTATTGAACTCTTTCAAAGTTTTAAAAAATTATGTTTTATAAATCAATAACCATAGAAAAACATACAAAGCTTCATTTATGAATCAATTCCATTAACCTTATAGTTTATAGCAGAATTAAAGAAGTTAAGACAGTTATAAAATATTGTATTGTTTTGTTTTACGCTATTGTTTTAATGCATTTTTGTCGACAGATTCCCATCACTGCATAAATTACCACCTTCTTTGACAAAATGTAAATATACACTGATACCTTAGGAGCAGAGCTGCCACTAGCAAATTCATGAGATCCCAAGGTTCACAGACAAAAATTCCATAGATTTGGAAAACTTACAAATATTCGAAAAAATTTAAGAAAAATCATATTCAATTACCTACATTATTTATTTTCAAAAGGGTTATTCAATTTTTTTTGTTTTAGGAATCAATCATTTCCATACGGCTGATGCACGGCATCATAGGGAGTAGCTCTATCCAACAGCACGCAGTTGCATGGTCATGAAATACATTAATTAATTCTCGTTCTTACTCCTTTCCTGATGATGAAGACATCTTGCTATTCGAAAACTCAAATAATTTGGTAGTGACATAATTAAACCATAACGTCGATATTCTGCGCGTGATAGAAATGTGATAAACAGAACAGAACAGAAACTATACAATCATCCGGCATTATTTAATCGCCAAACACCACTCAATCATCGAATATTTCTCAATCACCAGACATTATCCAATTACCGAACAGTACCTAATTACCGGATACTATAGGCTAATCTCCGGACACTACCAAATTAACAGATAATACTAAATTATCTCTGACATTTCCAAATCATCGTACCCTATCTGTTAAATGGTCATTGTTCGATTACCGAATATCACCCAATTATTGGTCACAACTCAATGACGTAATACTACCCTATCACCAGACATTACCCAATTACCGGATTGGATGGAACAAATATAAGTCGGCGTTATGAAACGTGCTTCACGCACCTTCCTGAAAGAATTGAAAGAACGTGAAAATATTTATTGTGCGATATAAAATTTAATGGAAATGCTCTATGGAAACTCTAAACTCTAATGCTGGTAATATAACAGAAAATATGATTTGCTGAAGATAACAATAGAGTGATATAATATGGAATGGAAATATTTGTCAGCGTGGTGAAGTAAAAGTATAGATGAACAATTTTACTTGGAAGTAAAATTTCCGTAAGACGTGATTGAATTTCATGCATAATAGAGTGATATGTTTCATTATAAGAAAAATGAATTGGAATACCACATCAAGATCTACAGTAAATGCCAAATATAAGGGTAGGCAAGAAAATGTTATCTAAATCTCTAATTTCATAAAAAGTAAAAAACACGTATATATTATTGAAATTTTGAACATATTTTCATATAGAGCTCATATGTATTCGTATGAAATTTCAAAACATTTGGACAAATATTCTAGCGATAGTTCCATATTCCACTTCACACAATTAATTTAGCTCTGGTCAAAAGTTAAGGGTAGACATCATAAACTTTGGAATATTACCGGATATTGACAATTAACTTGGCAATTAACTATATCACTTCAATACATCTTCTGCCACTAAATTCTACTAATTTTGCACAATATGAAGGAGTTATCCATCTTCTAATCATCCTTCAGAAATGTCCACAATTTTACATTTGATGAGTTTCTTCACTGAGTACAGTTTCCAATTGTCGTTTACAGAGAAGTCGAAAAGGATTGTGCAACATATTGTGGCTCAGCATGAGCAGTATAAAGTTATTGATCTCTAACCTAAGAATGGTAGACTTCCCAAATCATTGCCAAGAGAAGATCAAGCAACTCTTCTAGGTACTTTGAAAGATAGTTTTAACTCTTCTGGTCGAATTTCTCGTGAGTTGGATGTCATGTCTGGTGACATGACAGTCTACTTTTTCGCTTCGACTTCAACAAGTTGGTTTGCAATCATTTGTCCCTGCATCGAAGCTTTTAATCTCTAAAAAGAAATAGAAAGTGTTACTTGTGTTTTGTCATGCGCATGTCGTTTGATCGATTGATCAGAGATCGAAAGTAAATTCTAGTGATGAATGAAAGAGAAGAAAATATCTTCAGTTCTAATGGTGAAGTACGAATTAGACGTAAATTAGGGGAAAAGAGAACTCTGAACTGCGTCAAGAAAACAGTTAAGTTTGGAGGTGGTAGTATGATGGTTTGGGGATCGTTTCTTCTGCTGAACCTGGTCCCACTGTTCGTCTGCAAGGAGGAGTTATTGTAGAAGTATAAAACAGCTCTTTCGTCAACATACTCTCCCCTATTAACAAGCAGCTGACCCCCATCCACCAAGTTTCAAGCAGGAGAAAGTACCATACTACTCAGATAAAAAAATTAGGACCCGATTAGAAGATGAAGAAATTGCTAAAATGAGCTTTTTTTTCACAGAGCCCTGACCTCAATTAAATTGAGATTGTTTGGATAAATAATTGAAGACTGTACTCAGAGAAGAAATATAAGCAAGTGGAAGAATTATGGACATTTCTGGAGGATTAATAGAAGATGGATAATTTTTTCTTTTTTAGTAAAATTAGTAGAATTTTGTGGCAGTATAGGGGTGGTTATTGGTTAAGCCACCGTACTATAATAGTTTAATTTTGGTTATGGTAAGTAGGATAAATAAATTGATTTAAAACTAACACTATATTTAGAATAATTAGTTAATGATGTTGAATATAAAATAAATGAAATTAAGTGTGTGAGTGGTAGAGTTACAGCTTTTAATATGGACAGGAATTACAGATTAATTAGGGACTACATATGATTAATTAATAATAAATAAACAAAAGATAATGCAAACTACCTACATAACATTACTTTGAATGAAAAAGGAATTAAACAACATTTATAATACTTTAGTAAAATATATTAACCTAATAGAAGACAACAACTTACCGAGAGAGTGATTAGAAATGAGCTGGATGGCTTTACAACCTTTTATATGAATGCTTGAGAAACAAACTTAGCGCATGCGCAGTAACAAAAGTTTATATCTACCTATTCATAAAAATGCACTAGTTAATACAACGAAATGAGAATTAAAATTATATAATAAATGATAAATAAAAAGAAAAGAACCTAATTACAAATATATAAAGTTTGAACAAAAGTTAGTTTAGGATATGAATTATAATATATTTTAAGGTTTGCTCTAGATTCTAGAAGGATCTTACAGCTTACTAGAACATTCTAGAGCATCTTCAAGAACAAATCTTTCTCATAATTATTTATGACAAAGTGATATATTATAATGAATTGATGAATATGAGTTAATTATTGTATACATGAAATTCTACACAATTGAGGACTATTAATTTAATAAACAAAATTTAGTTATCTAATATTAAGAAATGAAAAAGGAGAATTATTTAGAAGTCTAAGATGAAATATGAGAATGAATGAAACAAAAGAGAAATTATACATTGGAATTGTAAGTAATATCTTACTTCTTCTTATTCCTGACCGGCAACATTAAAATAATAACACTAAATACTTTTTTCAACTCTTTACTGTGGGTTATTATAGGTATGCAATGCTAATAAACTTCGGGTTTGAAACATGAAGAGTATTTGAAACATGCATTAAAACGTAATTGAATGTTTAAAAATCCTTACAGAGAGTTCTGTTTATCAAAGCGAAAACCAATTTGTAAATTCAGAAAATGTACTGTCGATTTCGGAATAAAAACATCTTTCCCTGTATGATTGCAGTGAGAGTTATACCTAAAATAAGAAATTTAAAACATAAATGCTACTGGTGAAGCCTGGGTCGTACATTGAAAATAATTTTAAAAGGTTGGTTATATTTGGTAGGAGAGTCTACAAAATGTAGACTTAACCGTTCAATCAAGTAATCTAATTAACTGTTCTACTTTTGCTAGAACAGCTATCAATAAAACAGCAAAGTAGGTTGTTTTATAGAATAGTAAGCAGTAAAACAGTAAGAAGGTTGCTTGATTAAATGAAACAGTTCCTCACTTGTGGAGGAGTTTGAGGGACCATTCCTGGAAAAATCGCATAATTTAAAAAAAACATTATTGTGTAGATAATGGCTTTATAATCTTCTGATAGTGTGTGCAAAATATCAGAGTTATAGTGTAACTATAACCAACTGGGGAGAGGGAGAAAGGGAAGGGGCGACGCAGGGGTTATGGAGTCAATATCCACTCTAAGAACGATCTCTCAGCCAATTATAATTCGTAATAATTAATCATCTCCCTATATCTGGTATATAACGTGCCACTATATGGCACACACACTAAAGTAGGCAAAGAAATATGTCTCAGTCACTGAGTGTATATAAAGGTGGAGGTACCATAGCGGAGGCACAAGTGATGCTAAAAAGTGGCGCCATGGGCGTGTCTAAACCCCAGTATATGGAATATGTAGTGACAATCGGGACGTTTAGTTTACGTGACGTCATCACATCTACACTCTAAAACCAAAATTGCCACTACTTATCAGTCTATTGTCATTGCTATGTATATTATTTATACTGTGGTCTAAACCAATGGCACCCCTCCCATTCATATCAGTTTAACAGAATGCACGGAAAAGAGAGGATGTGCGTGTGAGACCTTACTCATTTTACCCCTCTCTATACCTCATCCACTTCTTGAAGCCCTACTTTTTAAAGATTTAATAGTTACTTACATGACGAATACATATTATTTCTTTGATGAAAAAGTTTATGATATAATTACTAACTTTGCTTTCACATCTCACTAAAACTATAATTTTATTACAGTAATAACAAGATGAACTAAGAGAATGTATGCTCAAATTATAATAAATTCAGAATAAAAAAATACTATTAAACCATAAAAATATAAGAATTTATCCATGGGTCAAAGCATATACTTCTCAAAAAGAAAGACAATGCTACTGACTATTTTAGACTAATGTATTGCAATAAAGTTTGAGATTAAATTAAGTTATAAGAGAAAAGGGATTATTATTAATTATATATCCAGAAATTTTGTGTGACGTCATGACTTGATCATTCTATTAGATTGAATGCAAAATATAAATATGATTATAACTCTTGTTAACATCTGATCAGCATGGAGAAAATATATGTATTAATTACCATACAACGGAAATAAATAATAAATTAAAGTATTTAATGTACAAACACAATCAATATATATGTAAGGGGTTTATCTTGACTTATCTATTTTGTTAAATTTGTTACATGGTGGGACAATATGTAAACACCATAAAAATATCATTCATGAACACAAGTTCCATGGTAGGATTAAATATATCCTACCTTATAATGCAGCATATTATTTTCATTTACATTCAGTACCATTGAGTTTAATAATAAACACCTATTCAACTTGGTACTTTTTTATTTCCGAATCTTATGACTCAAAGAATTCAAGTCTGTTTCGGTACCAAAAACTATATCGCTAACATCAAAAGGAAGTTAAATACAAGGGACTCGAAGAGGCACTCAGAAAGGAAAGTGGCTCCGTGAACAAATTCATCTACCACGATTCGTTGGCAAAGCTCAGGTATGCACAAAAGCAGTTACTTAATTAAAAAGAATGTGGATTGGGAAAGATGGAAGAAGAAAATGAGTAAGTAAATGAAACCTAAATTCCTACATAGCAAAAACTCTAAGAGGAAAATGAGAAGAGATAGTAAATAAAGCATGCAAGCCTACCTTAGCATTATCCTCTAAACCAGAAAATTGTGTTAAAAATGAGTTGTGATTAAAACAATTATGATAGGTTAACCTTTTTAATTTACCTTTTAATAAAAATATAATAAAATTGAATGAGAAGCCAACTATAAAAAATACTGTTTTCATAAATCTCACCAATTGCGACAATTAGTAAACAATAAGTTTTCAGATATAAGATATCATCACAATTGGTAAATAATTTGTTATCAAAATTGTGATAGCCTCCCTCGACTGTTATTCGGTTAGCACTGAGCATTGGAGGAGGGGCATACAACCCCACTGCACCGAGTGGCAGGGGTGCATTGGGGGAAAACACGCCCATGGTGCCACTTTTTGGCATCACTTGTCCCTGCATGGCATGCTACCTCCATACCTATATATACTCAGTGGTCTCAGTTACCCGCTACACCTCATACGAGCAGGATACAAGGTGTAAAATTATCAAACTATGAATATGATTTTCCAGTACAGGCAGGCCTCGCTTTAAGTACAACTCACTTTAGTAAAAGTTGTACTTATTACGAGTCATGTTTCGAAATAAGAACCGTTCGTAGACATAGAAAACGGAGACAATTTTTTGTAATTATTTAACGGTAACTAAAGAAACATCAAAATTATAATCCAGATGAGGTAATTAGAAGCAATTGGTTCAGAAATTCAACATGTCCTGTTTTAGGGTTAGTTCCGTGCTATTGCACGTTTCCATATTTTCAAGCACGTGAAAATCTTTACATAATAATCATTATTTAATTTTTATTTCAATTGGTATCCATGATACCAATTAGAATGGAAGTTAAATAATAATTATAATATTTTCTTATTCTGACGTGTCCGAAATTGTGGAACCAACCAATAACTTGGAACTTAGTACCCTACTACCAAAAACATTTCATAGAGCATAAAATTGCTGTTTGTTAAATGTAGCATGCAGTAATTATAGAAATCTAAGTAACTATTAATTACTCACCTATGTACAATGAATGAGAGTTAAAGCTATAGATGGATTTTAAAACATTTAATAAATTCACGACTTTAAACTTTTTCATCACAGTCACAAACAATGAAAGACTGTATATTATTATTAATATGCTTATATACGTAGTACTCTAATAACTCTAAAACAAAATTTCTTTCTATTACTCATAGAAAATGAAATATATAATCGGGTAGTGACAACTATAAAATTCTTGTTACTTTTATTCGCTTTAGTTACCGTTTGCTAACTAAACTGAGTCGTGATTTGGTAACTAAAGCGGGGGATGCCTGTAGTTAAAAAAAGCTATACATTTTGGTATTCAAAATCATTCGATTTTTTTTTTTGCATTCGATTTTCCACGGAATTTTCTACAATATTTCGGCAGCAGAACTTCGATTTTCAAATTATTTTTCAAAATTTTAAATTTAAAAAAAATCTTTTTTTTTTTAACTTTTAACCAATTCGAAAATGAAAATTCCGCTGACACAATTTTGTATAGAATTTGTGGAAAATCGAATAAAAAACAATGCCCTAGGTTCAAAATTGTAGGAGCCTTAGGTTATTCAAAACTGTTCGAAATTCAAATAACTCGTTTCTATGGGTCGAATTGAAAAAATACCAGGAACAAAAACTATATAAAATTCAATTTAAATTTGGGTACCAAGCTTCAGAACCGTGGCTTCATTAATAAAAAAGTTTTCAAAATCAGGAACGGTCCCCTCAAGTGCAAGATGAATATTTGTTCCTAAATATTTGTACCCTGTTATTTCAGTTCTATATTTTAAATACTTTTAACTCATGAATTTATAAGAATAATTAAACAAGGTAAATAACTTATTAATTAAAAAATGTTGCATTCTATTAGCATACCTATTTTTAAACTGTAATCGATAAATATTTTTAATTTAAGATTTGACTTACATAATCCAAAATATTAGTACATATTTACACCTGTCTATTAATATAATATTGTAAAATAAAGTAAAACATAAAGTATGTACTGTTATAATACAAAATGAAGCATTTCTATAGACAAAATATCCTAGACCCCTGCTATAGGTATTGAGGTCCAAATGTTAATAGATGGAATTTTCGTACCACCTATTCTTTAATTCATAATAATTTCGTTGAGTCAGTCATAGTTTTATTCAAATTTTAATGTTCAACTCTTAATCCATCGCACATTAAAAGAAATATTTGTAAAGTGTATGGTTTTGCTCTCTGACTAGAAATATGAAGTTAGCTATACGAAGAGAATTGTCTAAGGGATATTTACATATTCAGATGAAAGAGACAACTATTACCATTAGCGCAACTTTTGCTTAGTATTGAGACAGTTGCACTAAGATCTTCCACAGACTCGATTCTATCTCATGTAAACTATTTTGTATCACTTAAATTATTAGCACCTTCAAATTTATAAAGATATTTGCAACTTGAACACAATTTTTTCAGTCACTTACCAACACATGTGACGAAAAGGGACACAAGCACCGCAAACTGCACTAGCCAATGGCAGAGGAAAATGAAATTTGACATACGAGTCTCGATCAGTAAGTTCGTGACACACTTTTTCATCACACGTCAAATAATAACATCAACATCTTATCATACAATGCAGTAATTTATGCTTTGAATCAATTTATTACATGAGTTGGTTACACTATATTCATGTTTTCGCGTGTATTAAAACAACTTTGACGTGGTGGGTCATCAAACATTAGTCAATTCAATTCATTTTATGGATTGAATCAACTTATTATGAGAGTTAAAAGTTACTTTCTTGAGAATTACAACTTTTGCTAAAAACAACAATGACAGAGTGTATTGCAGTAACTCACCAAGACTGTTAATACAATGTATCTGGTGTATAAATTAACTCACTATGAGAATTGGAGCTACTTTTTTTAAGTTTAGGTGTGAGGCAAAACGACTGTTTTGTTTTAACCAACGTCAATTTAACTCATTTTAAATAGTGCCTGCAACTCACCACGTAGATATAGGGGGCAGGGGCAAAATCAAACCATTCATATAATTCAAAACAAATCAAATTTGATTTCATTCAACTAATCCTTTCTCTGTGTAGTAAACCATTATTTGATATTTGCACATTCGTTGGCTTTCTTTTTGAAATAAAAGTAACAAGCAATTATAAGAAACAAAGGTATTACTGGTATTAGGTTTTGCTGTTGTATTGCCGAGGTTTTCCACTTTCCGGAGGTAGGCGGAGTGCAAATTCGTGCACATCTCACTAAGCAACTAAATGTTACAGTTAACTGATTAAAGTGAACCATTCACCCATATGTTCTCAAACGCACTCATGGAGAGTGCTCTGTTATACTCCTAATATATTTGAATAAATGCTCATAATATTAGTAATTGAGTATCTTACCATTTATCACCTTCGTTTTTTTCTAATAGTATGTAATTACGTGAAAAAGTAAGTCATGAAAACACAGCTTCCAAATCAGTTTCAAACTTAAGTTATTATTATTTTTCATGAGAGAAAAATTAATATTTCCTGTTATATTTCCATTAAGTTGAGTGACGCACGTGTTCATCACGCTATTGTTATCTTTACGTAAATTGGATGTTATCCTATCAGAAAGGTGCGTGACGCACGTTTTCATTACGCCGAAACAATTTGTTCCATTTAATTCCGTAATTGGGGAAATGATAGTGTTCGGTCATTTAGTAGTGTCCGGTAATTGGGTTTTGTTATGTAATCAGTTAATGTACACAGATAGGGTAGTGTCCGGTAATTTGATAACATCCGGTAATCAGGAAGTGTGATGTGATTGATAATCGTTCAATAATTTTGCAGTGTCTGGTATTTTATAGTGTCCGGTAATTAAGTACTGTTTGGTAATTGGGTAATGCAAGGTAATTGAGTAATGCAAGGTAATTGGGTAGTGGCGAAGGATTGAGTGACGTTCGGCGATTAAGTAGTGCCACATCATTGGGTAGTTTCCGTTAACTGCGTATTGCACATGTCATATAGTACGACGAACTATATCTAATAAAGATAAAGTGCCGTACTGTGTGAGTAATGAAACAAATTTTTTTTCCGTATATCAGTCAGTTACACATGAGTGCATGTTCACGTCAATATCTATCTTTTAGATATATGCTGATAATATACGTTACATTTTAATACAGAAAACAATTGATGTTACCAATACCCATAACGGTGATGACTCTATGCAGAGTGGATGCTGTTAGTTCCCCGGAGTTTTTATCGATGAAAATTGGACGTTTTCTCAGCATGCTGGCTTGGAGTGCTTTGAAGTTTCAAGAACTGCTGGAGTTTTTAAATATTCAAATTTTACTTTCTCGTGCTTTACCTTGTGTCTGTGATTCAGTTTTATTCATCATAACGGAATAGAATCCTATTATAGCACAACATTCTTTGTCAAATTAATCAGTCAAATTTAGGTCATAAGAAGCCAATCAGAGTAATTTACTATCATGGTTATCGAGCTCATACTTACCAATATTTTGTAATTCATATATTCTAAACCTTGATAATTGAAATTTTCGCCAAACTTGTACTCCTCATTTGAATCTCTCTACCAAAATAGTGATACAAATCTTTTACAGTCTATAAACGGAAACATTGAAATTCATAATGATCAAACTAGGAATAATGATAATAAAATATCGCCAAATTTCAACAATCTCAAATCTAAAGTTTCTATTGAGTATTCAAATGATGATTAAAGCGAGATGAATGTGAATGTACAGTGTCCTGAGTAAAGAACTAGCCTCTATAGTGAGCAAATTTTCTTAAGTCTGCCATGAATGGCCATCAATTTTTAGAAAACTAATTTCAATTTTATAACAGTTTAAAGAAAATTTTATCACTATAGAGGCTACTTCTTTAAGCAGGACACTACATTCACTATACATCTTTTCATAATAGTTGAGGTGCGTCTGTTGTACTTGAAATGAATACAATTAACGATATCCTCATCAGCTTCACCAATTGAAGAATTCACTGATGATGAGAATCAGAGAGATGAATGCACCTGCAAAATTATTTGAAATTAATTAAGCAAAAAATGGTTAATTTAGTAAGTGTGACAAAATCACATTATATTAGCATTTCCTCTGAATGCTAAATCAACAATAATTAGTGTTACGATTATATACTATCACGTCTCACCAAATATTGAAAAGTTTCTTACGCCAGCATCACTTACTCCGCATTTACTTTGACTGGTGAGGGAAAAATTTTCAACTTCTTGACAGGAGAAAAGCGTAGATTCCACATCACAAGAATCTGAATTTAATAAATGAATATAATAAATACAATGAAATGATATCGTATGCCTATAAAGGATGTTAGCTAGAATGTACATTGCATGGATAACTGTAGACTCATACAATGACAAATGATGTACTGATAAAAGGTAAACGAATAATAGATATCTAGTAAAGACTGTAATTTATTTCAGACAAACTGATGCAATGAAAATGAGATATTGCGTTAATATTATTATAGCTCCGAGGAATTAAGTGATCGATATCCTTAGGAAAGTTAGACATACATTACAATTTGCTTATTTGCTTATTAAATTTTTTATTTTGAATCTCGCATCTTGCGCATTTTCAAAAAAATATTTGTGTGATCACTAAAATTAGTAAATGAATTACGGATATTTACATATCAATACTATAGCGTGTGTGTGTTTGTGGATGTCACTTAATTTAGTAGTGAGTGGTTTGTAAGTGAAGGTGGGGGAGGATCGGTGGGAGAAATGAAGGTGAGGAAAGTGAAAATGGGAGAAGTGCCGGTTAGGGAAGTATCGGTGTGAGAAGTGTAGGTGGGGGAAGTATAGGTGGGGGAAGTATCGGTGTGAGAAGTGTAGGTGGGGGAAATGTAGGTGAGAGAAGTGTAGGTGGGGGAAGTGTAGGTGGGGGAAGTGTAGGTGGGGGAAGTATAGGTGGGGGAAGTGTAGGTGGGGGAAGTGTAGGTGGGGAAGTGTAGGTGGGGGAAGTATCGGTGTGAGAAGTGTAGATGGGGAAATGTAGGTGAGAGAAGTGTAGGTGGGGGAAGTGTAGGTGAGAGAAGTGTAGGTGGGGGAAGTGTAGGTGGGGGAAGTATCGGTGTGAGAAGTGTAGGTGGGGGAAATGTAGGTGAGAGAAGTGTAGGTGGGGGAAGTGTAGGTGGGGGAAGTATAGGTGGGGGAAGTGTAGGTGGGGGAAGTGTAGGTGGGGAAGTGTAGGTGGGGGAAGTATCGGTGTGAGAAGTGTAGGTGGGGAAATGTAGGTGAGAGAAGTGTAAGTGGGGGAATTGTAGGTGAGAGAAGTGTAGGTGGCGGAAGTGTAGGTGGGGGAAGTATCGGTGTGAGAAGTGTAGGTGGGGGAAATGTAGGTGAGAGAAGTGTAGGAGGGGGAAGTGTAGGTGGGGGAAGTATCGGTGTGGGAAGTGTAGGTGGGGGAAGTGTAGGTGGGGGAAGTATCGGTGGGGGAAGTGTAGGTGGGGAAAGTATCGGTGTGAGAAGTGTAGGTGGGGGAAGTATCGGTGTGAGAAGTGTAGGTGGGGGAAGTATCGGTGTGAGAAGTGTAGGTGGGGGAAGTATCGGTGTGAGAAGTGTAGGGGGAAGTGTAGGTGGGGGAAGTATCGGTGGGGGAAGTGTAGGTGGGGGAAGTATCGGTGTGAGAAGTGTAGGTGGGGGAAGTATCGGTGTGAGAAGTGTAGGTGGGGGAAGTGTAGGTGAGAGAAGTGTAGGTGGGGGAAGTGTAGGTGGGGGAAATGTAGGTGAGAGAAGTGTAGGTGGGGGAAGTGTAGGTGGGGGAAGTATCGGTGTAAGAAGTGTAGGTGGGGGAAGTGTAGGTGAGGGAAGTGTAGGTGGGGGAAGGGATGGTAAAATGTGGAGCTAATATATTATTAAGTTTAGGTGAAAGGTTGTATGACGATAATATTCGATGGATGAAATGAGTTGTAGGTACTTCAATGATTTATTCCCTTGAATTTACTCTGAATAGTTAAACTGTTTGTGACGGAGTGACATACTGAAACAGAGTAAAACCTATTTGTTGATTTCTCAATTCCTTGGGTCGAATTTCCACGTGGTCCCGCTACTTCAAATATTACAAAAAACTTTTTTATTTTGCATATTAGCATTGTGTAAAGTCTCCCGTATCTAGTGAAGTTTCAAGTTATATCACATCGCAATATGTAAATCAGAATTTCTCTTCTATTATCTAATTTCGGTTTAATCATTCTAAAAATACCCTTTCCCTTTCCACCAAGTTAAAGGATCAATTCTGTTTAGCCATCGCAACAGAAAAAAAGTTGATATGATAGTTACGTCTTTCACTCATTTAAGAGATTCATAATAAAATTTATATCTTATTTTAATTTAAAGAAGAATGATCAGCATGAACAATCAGCATGGACAATTGTATTTATAGGGGGACGTGCCACCCCCGAATTCCCCTGCCAAGTCATTTAACGATCATGAAGTGTGCGCGACGACAAACCTGCGGGTACAAATAACTACATTACAGCTTCATATCATTAAACCTAAAATTCGGAATTGTTAGTTATCATACGATTTTGTTGACATAAAATTGAACTAACAATTTTATACTCTTTGATATGAAAATGTACTGCAGTTATTTATACCCGCTAGTTTCTCGAAATGCACACTTGATGATCATTTAATTATACCTGACTCTCTCGATATACATATTGTTGTCTTATTGATTGTGCTTCCAGAATTAGAATAGGGTCATACAAATTATTTTGAATCTCTTGAATGAGTTATACATATACGTAACTATGTATATGATACCAACATTGTTTCAGTTGCAGGGGCAAAACGGAATAGATTCAATAGGGAACCTTATGGGATTTAGAGATCGAATCTTGACTTGTGTTATTTCCTCTTTGAATTGAGTTATGTATAAGTACCGCAAAAATAATTTATTTTCAAATTTATAATTTTCGGGATGCAGGGGGACAATGTTAACCCCCTCCCCCCCCCCACCCCCCACTATTGAAACTAGAAACTAGAACAAGATGGTCAGGCGCTAATAAAGTTAAGGAATGCAACAGTTTAAGAACTTTAAGATGGATCCCTTCTCACAATCGTTATTTTCAATTTCAGTTAGATTTGATGAATTCAAAGACAACTATCAATTAACTCCTACTCACATATGTGCCTGGACACTCCAGTTTCAGTCCTTATTTCACAGCTGTAATTTCCAACATGAGATGGGCTGAGGTTTGTGAATGTTAAATTCCAGAAATTGGAAGCAATTTCAACTGATACATCTGTTACATTTACATGTGGCAAAGGCCTGTCATCACACACTCTTCGCCAGTTCACCTAGGGGGAAATTAGTGTTTATTAAGCTTTAACTATTTATCGGAAACATTAGATAAAAGTTGATAAAGTAGATAGTTAAATTGAAAAAGTCCATTAAACATTACAATGAAAGTAAATATAGTCAAAAACTTCGCCAAAGTATGTTGCCAAATAAAATCCTATGGAGATGTGACTAGCAATCCTTTTTCCTTAGGAGGACGAATAGAATTGAAGAGATTGCAGTCATTTTAAATTGTTATTTAAAGGTCCCCTCCACTCTAATTATTTCATTACTATACATAATCAGTAGAGCTAAGATTATTGATCACAAAACTGCAAACCATCAAATTTTTGATAATACATGATAGGTTAGACTTTAGTTTTTGTTCTTCTATTAAATCTTAGAAAGAGTGAACGTGAATATATCCTATATAATTAATTATAAACAGAATACTTTCAGTTCTATCGCCTCTACAATTTTAAAGCAATTCCAGACTTTTTAAATTAAATTGGAGACAACCTTTAATAACATACAGGGTGGGGCGTTAGTTTGGAAGCAATTTTTCAAACATTAATATAATTCTTAAAAATAAGTTCCTAAGTAGGTGATAGGGTTTGAACTATAGTAGAGACACTACATTATGACGTGGCAGTGTTATTTTTTACAAAAATTTAGTCAATTCAAAAATGTCAGACAAAAGAGAAGCCATTATTGCTCTACACCGTGCCGGGAAGTCAGATTCCGTCATTTCAAAGACTCTCTCAATAGCGAGATCGACTGTTTGGAAGAGTGTGAAGCGTTTTAATGAGAGAAGAGACTTGACTGATCGTCCAAGAAGTGGTAGACCACGCTCACAACGCACCAAACAACTGATAAAATGTGCCCGAGAGAAGATCAGGAGGAACCCGAAAAGGTCAATACGATTGTTAGCCAAAACAGCTAATGTGAGTCCCAGAACAATGAGAAGAGTTGTCAAAGAAGACCTAAAGATGTCCTCTTTCACCCTCCAAAAGAGACAGACTCCGTCAGAAGCTGTAAAGAAAAAGAGATTGGAGAGAAGCAAAGCACTTCTGAGAGAATTGAAGTCTGGCACGGCTGGTGAAATTGTTTGGTCTGATGAAAAAATTTTCACAGTGGAAATGGCTCACAACCGGAGGAATGACAAAATAATTGGTAAAAGTGCAAAAGACATCCCATACAACCAAAAAACTGTCCACAGAACCATGAAACCTGCTTCAGTAATGGTCTGGGCCGCCGTTTCAGAAACTTGGAGATCTCCTTTATTTTTTGTGGAACAAGGCGCCAAAATCAATGCTAAATGTTATATTGAGAATATTTTGACGCCAATATTGGAGTCAGCTAAGGATCACTTCGGTAATGACACTCTATGGACATTTCAGCAAGACGGCGCAACTTCACATACTGCAAATGTCACTCAAAACTGGTGCCATGACCATCTTCCACGGTTTTGGTCCAAAGAAATGTGGCCTCCCTGCTCCCCAGATGTTAATCCTATGGACTTTTCGGTAAAATTCACAAGAACAGTTGCGTGCCGCAGTAGGAGGAGTTCGGAGGAGATTTGAGGCTGTTATTAAAAACAAGGGGGGACATTTTGAATAAATTTATGATTTTTGAATTCTTAAAACCCTTATGTAATAATACATAACTGTAAATTATTAAATATATTTTTCGTTGGATTATAATATGCACTTTCATTTGCTTCCAAACTTACGCCCCACCCTGTATTTATACTCATTTATACTTTATATATAAAGGTAAAGCACGTACAACGGACAGTATACAGGTAAAGCCTCCTACAAAGGACAAAAATTGTCCGTTCTAATGGACTGCAGCTCGCTACAACGAACTCTTCAAATTATATGATTTAACAAATATTTTATCCGTCTACCAACTATCCAGTAAACATTGAGGTATTACAATTTACAATCAACACTTAGTATATTTATTTTTAGATTTTCAGTATTTTGATTTTGTTACCCTTTTCCGCCACATTTTCTTTGAGTAAACAATTTAAAAAAGGTGTGAATCAGGAAATGAAATAATTTATTTTTATATTGCTTTCAGTTTAATAAACGAATATTAATTATGCTATGTGTATTAGTTTGCATGTAGCTACATAAATATCTATATAAGTTAAGTTAAAAAATAACACCCTTTTTTATCATATTTTATAGTACATTAAGCGACAGCCGCTTAAAGTACAGGTAAAACTCGTAAATTTTGTACCGGAAAAAGTGTCCGTTTTATCGCGTCCGCTAAAACGTGACATTATTAGTTTAATTGGGGATTTAAACTTTTTAAATCTTCTTAAGCTGCATTTCAAAGAAACTCTAATGAGGGTAAACAATCTCAGATTGTTTACCAGTAATATTTATATAACTTACTCATATAAATGTACGTAGGAACGAAATAATAAGGTAAGTAAAATGAAACAAAGATATTAGTAACTAAATTAAGTGAAAATATAGGGTAGTTACACCTCTTTTTAATTTTATAGAACTTCTCTAATCAAAGAAAATGAGTAACAAAATCAAAATACTGAAAATCTTAAAAACAATATAAGTGTTGATTGTAAATTGTAATACTTTGAATATAATAAAAGTACGAAGATAATTGGTAAATAGAATAGAATATTGGTTAAACTATATAATTTAAAGAGGTTGTTGTAGTAGTTGCATGGCCAGAAGAACGGATAATTTTTGTCTTTTTTAAGGGGTGTCCGTTTAAAGATCGTCCGCTATACGAGCTATAATTACCTGTATACTAGATTCTTCACACAGTACATAGAATAGTATAGTACCCCAGTTACATGTATTATTCAAATTTATTCTCGGTAGGCTGTGACGTCATGTATGTAAACAAGAGGTCACGTCATAGTAAACAGAATTGCTGTGGGTCACGTGGAATAGAGAATTAAGATGGCGGCCAACGCGACCGATCTGACTAATGATCTAATTATCTTGAATAAATCATCTTCTTCAAGTTTAAAAATTTGTTGCTATTTTGGGTGTAAAAAGACCAGTAGCAATTTCATCAACAGTCATTTTTTAAATTTTCGTCCGTATGACTATAAAGATTGGATAATAGCATGCGGTAATGTGGAATTAAAAAAAATATCACCGAAAACGTTATTTAACAAAAGTTGGGTGTGTTGCAGCCATCTTTTGTGTTTGTACTGTACGTACAAACGTACGCACCATTGTTGACATGTGACGTCACAGCCTACCGGGACACGCGTAATATCCCCCCTATAGCTCTGGGATACTATATATTCTCTGTACTGTGTTCTTCATATTCAAGACTTGATAAATGTACTTGAAAGCAGCTTTGTAAGAAGAAGTGTTTCAATATATTGAAATTATTTTCAATTAAAAGATATTAATTACCATTCTTTATTCTACCACTTAGTTTTTAAATATAATAAAAAAATATTCAAAATATATGGGCTTCTTAGTAACAACCTTATTTCGAGAAATCCATGGAAATCTACACTAAATATTTATGTGCATACACTGCATATTGTCACAACCCTAACCATAAGACACCAATAGTAAGAGTCCTTATCAATAGTACTCTCAATCAAAGACCATATGGACATGAGAACTCCTTCACGTCTTGTTTTCTTTTCACGACTATCCCACCACCTACAACATCTTCACAAACAGGCTGGATGCTGACGGCAAATTCGCAAACTTCTACTCACTTGTTTAGTTGATCTGATGTGCATCAGTCCCCTCAACGAGTCTATGGATGCACCAGCACTTTGTATCGCACGTGGGCTCTGATTGTTGTAATTTGGATAGTCTTTCTATTTTTATCATGTTATTTTTCAACGCTACTTTAAATTTAAGATGCTAGAGTTAGGGTTTTGCTCACCCACTAGGTCTTAGGACTTTTTGTGTCTTTATTTTCCTCCTCCATCCGTGAGGGCAGCCACCGTTGCATGCGTTACGTTTCATCATATTCCATGGAAAGTAACTGCATTGACAATTTAGTTTTTCAGCACTCGTAAGCTTTGTCAGAGAGGAATGAGACTCCACGAACCAAGTCACCTACCACCAGTCGGTGACAATGCTCATGGATGCGATAAACACAACTCTATGAATGTAGTCACTTAACAAGGGATGTGAGAAAAAGGGACACAAGCACCAGTAACTGGCTAACTGCACTCACGGATTAAAGAGTTAAAATAAAGAGGCGATAGTAAATGAAGCATATGAGAAGGTCTAACACCTCGTAATTGAAGAGCATAATAAAATTGCAAGTAACGTTAAAAAATGAAAATATTATGTGTAGTTCAAACTTGATTTCAAACTACAACAGTTTGGGGCTATTGGGGTCCTCTGAGAAAAATTGGATTCCTCAAAAAGGATAGATATAGTAGATTGATTACCAAATTAAAGCTGAATAAATTTAATGTTGTATAGCATATAGCTTTTAATCCCTTTCACCTATTTGTTATAACAATGATTTATGATCCGATTTTTACTGTAAAACACGTGAAATTTGATAACATACTTAATTTTTTTTATGCTTTTAAAATATAACAGTTATAGCATTCCAAGTTACAAATTTTCAGTACAAAGAACCAAGGATGTAGCTACTTATGTTTTGAATGTTCGTGATGCAACATTTAAATGCATGCATTTCTAACACGGTAGGAAAAATAGTCCTATTTACCATTGAAAGAGAAAAAAAAGGTAAAAATCCTGATCTGACAAGCGCTCACGTTTGTTCATTAAAAATCTAATCGAAAAAAATAAAAAAATTTAGTAGTGGTTCAACGTCTGCTTCGGAACCAAATACCATATCGCCGACGTCAAAAGGAAATTAAATACAAGGGACTGGAAGAAGCAGTCTGAAAGAAAAGTGGTTCCATGAACAAATTCACTAACCACAGTCAGTGACAATGTTCGTGGATGCAGAAAAGCTACTCCGGGAATACAGTCACTTACCAAGGAATGTGACGAAAAGGGACACAAGAATGGATGGAAGAGGAAAATGAAGAGATGATAGTAAATGAAGACTACGAGCCTATCCAACACAATAATATAATACCTAATAGTTGTAGAGCATAACCCTAGCGCTATCCTTTAAAACTGCAAGTAGCATTAAAAAAAATGAATCAATAATTCAAATTACAACAGTTCGGGGCTATGGGACGTCACCCCTATTCTTTTTCATTCACCACAGACTGTTTCAGGATAGAGCCCCTGGGGACAAATCACAACAAAATTATACTGTCTATTTCTTCAGCCTCATATTGGACTATTGGTGTTTCGCACCTTTATTGCACAGTGACCATCAAATCATTAATCAATTAATTTATTAGGCTTAAAACTCAAAGTCTGTTTTTTTGATGAAAGGCCATATCGCTAACGTCCAAACATAATTTCAATAAAAATTATATTTGAAGAACAATAATTACAGGTGCAGAGCGTAATATAATGTATATTGAATCCCTTCATCACTCTGAAATACGTCACCTTACATTGCATGGCCATTAACTGAGCAAAATATATCATTTAAAAATTTAATACATATTTACGATATTTAGCTAATTATCATCATCTCTTTTAAAGTACATTCTATGCGCTGTAATGTATAAAGAATTAAAGATCTTCACTCCATGTAAGTGGAGCACTTTTGAAAAAATGGCATTATTCATTCACCATAAATGGATTGAGAAACAGTTTAGTTTGTACCAGAAATAGATTTATTGATATATATCTAACACATCACAGTAAGACACTATCCTATTTAGTTCTAAGAAATGATTTTAAAACATTGAAAACTATAGTGATTTACAGCAGGTGAAGATAATAAGGCAAAATAATGCATATAGCTATATATTTGATAAGTAGGGAGGGTTAGCTCATCATTCAGCAAACTATAGTTAATATATTTGATAATTGTCCATGAATGATAACTTATTCTTTTAAAATTATTTTTTCTATTTGGATATTTAAAATAGTGAACATGGAATAATAAAATAGTTTACCTTGTTAGTAGTTGGAAAATTTCAGTAAAAAATGATAAAGACTTAAAATGATGTTACAAGCAGCGCAAATAGTTTACAAGAACTCCTCGCACCAATCGCTGAGGCACTGATGACAGTCGGAAGCGTGCTTTATGTTGCTGCCAGCTGTCTCTTTCATCCACTCCACAAATAGCTCTTTATTCTTCTTGAGAATGAGGAACTGCCCAAGGACAACATAAGCCTGAAAATGATCAGCATTGTTAAGAAAAATATTATGGATATCTTATCATATCTATCAAATTGAGCATAAATGCTAAAATCAAAATCTTTGTACAAAAGATAAGCTTCATTTTAAACTGGAAATTTAGTTTGGGTAGTTGAAATTAACTGTTAATTTTAACATTTTGAAAGATAGCTCTCTCCTCAAAATATTAGGTAGCTCGATGTTTAACTAAAAAGTCACGAAATATTATGTCTGTGAATATCTCACCAAAATAAGATCTGAACTACTCTACAAATTGAAGCAATGAAATATTAGCTGCAATGCATGTCTTTACTGGTAGCATGAGAGGCTGTAGTAGCTCTAAATATCAAACTATTGGCAAAAAGTTGTAAATTCAACTTATTTCAAATCTAGTAAGCAAAAGTAATGGAGGACCTTTAATTTAATTATTTCATTTGACAACCATAACCTTTAAACAAATATCCAATTTATTTACCAGATAATCCAAAAGTATGCTGTGTGTTACTAACATTAGAGCTTAATATATCATACATTAAATAATTGATTATAAAACTAAATATTTCAAATATATATTTAACAATGAAATCCTAGAAATGTCAATTTTACAATTGATTTAAGGAAAATGATTGCTTACAAAAAGGTATTATCCAAATGTCTAATAAAGAACCTCACCTCTGTGAATCCTTGTGCCTTGAACCTCTCTCCAATGACTGAGCCTACACCAGCCAGATCAGTGACTGGTTTATCGCCCATAGGCTCGGCAACAAAGTTGCGATGCTTCTGACTAGTAGAAGACATTATATTCAAGGATGAGATAAATTAGTTAGATACTCAAACTTCTGTAAAAATGAACCATTTTCATAAAAATTATAATTGATTTATTAGGGGCTTAGTAACAACAGTTAATACTTAACTCCTTTATTAACAAATAAATTGGATTGAAACAAATTTTAAATGGTAGCATGGTGTATTTCATAAATTAATGAATATTAATTGAAAAATTGCCAAAC